>JAXGGA010025663.1:0-10321 GCA_038373865.1 Uloborus plumipes
ACATAACAGTTTGGGATTCTCTGAAGAGAACAGGTTGCTCAAAGAAGCTCCATGTTTGGGCGACACAAGAATTACCGGAAAAAAAATTGATCGACAGAGCTACCATCAGTAAAACGCTTCTAAGGAGATCCAAAATCGATTCTTTTTGAAGCAAATTATTACAGGAGATGAAGAATGGATTAGATACGAGACAATGAAATGCATGCGATCTCGGTAAAGGGCTGTGACCCACCACAAACGCCTTCAAATCCAGGATTGACGGTAAAAGGTGTTTCGTAGAAATGGAAGGGCATTGCTCATAATGAACTGATACAACCTGGTGCAACGGTAAATTCTGTCCTGTATTGTGCACAACTCAACTGTTTCAATGAAGCACTCAAGAAAACGCGACCAGAATTGGCTAACAGAAAAGGAGTTGTGTTCCACCATGATAATGCTAAGCCACACTCATCTTTGATGACTTAGAATAAATCGAAGAAACTTGGTTATGAACTTTTGGTGCATCTAACATATAGGCCGGACCTTGCTAATTTTGATTATCATTAGTTTCAGTCTTTGAAAAATTCTTTTGATGGCAAAAAATTGTCTAAGTGAACAGTCGTTGAATATCACTTGGCTAAGTTTTTCGCCGGTAAACCTTAGAAGTTTATACCAATGAAATTATACAGCTACCGAGGGAATAGCGATAGGTCATAAATAATAATGAGCATATGCACTTAGATTACAATTAATTTTCAAATAAAAAATTTCTTACTCAAAAACTTACGAAAAAAGTGCGGAAACTTTTTAAATGACCCAATATTTTTCAGAAATTAACCTTCGTCAACTTTTCCAATAAACTTTTTCAAAGTCTAGAGTTGCTTACACTCTAGATTGATTGCTTTTTGGTGTGTATTTTACTATCTTAAATGTCTGCATAAATTGATGCATGTGTTTCTATGGTTATTTTTCTAATAAATAAAACAAGTGATCTGTTTTCAAATATATTTACATCAATTGGTTTTAAGCTAAACTTGATTCAGCTAAACTAATCTGTATGATTCTAAATGCTTATTTTTTGCAATTACATTCAAAAGGAAAAATAATAACTTTTACACATTATATATCAACTTCATTGTTATACTTTATTGACGTACAGTGGATCCCTAGTTTAACGCTTTGATTTCTTTTAGCTTTTGCTAGGCCCTTTGTAATAATTTAGAAATCATTATCTTCCTATATTCCTTACTGCCTTATCCATCAGAGGCTTCAGAAAAATATCTAATTTCGCTCAAGTTTATGGCTTCATTAAATTATACTGTACACTTTAAAGTTCGAAACTTCAACCATAAAATGTGAAGGACACGACGCATTTATTTTGATAAAAGCACTTTAGATGATTTATAAGTTTTACGAGTTTTCGATGCAGCTGAGGAAACAAGTTACTTGACATCCTCCTCGCCGATCCGCAGTTTTAAGTGCATTCGCACATCGTGATAGAAAAACAAATCGTCCTCAGGTTGCGATCAACTTTTTCCACTTTTGTCTTTTGTTATTTTTAGTCTTTACTGAAATTTTCTCTTCCTAAATTATTTTTCCTAAATTATTCTTCCTAAATTATTTTTTTTCTATTTCCTTCTGATTCATTTCTCCAATATTCAATATTCTGATGTTTCTCCTCATATTTCCCTTTTCTTCCTCATATTTATACACTAAATATCAATACTGCGAAATGAACGTTTTAGAGAAATTAATTTTCCATTTCAATTGACAGTACATTCTAATCCAACAAAATCCTTGTTCAATTAATAGTGTGCAGTTAACGTTGATAGGGTAAGTGCTCCAGTAGTCGGCTACAATGACATAAAACTCCTCATAAATAGTACATTTTTAATTCAAAATCAGATATGACGCATTCACACATTCATGTACCTATCCTCAATCATCAACCAGTGGCAGTTAAGTTTTGGGTACTTTGTTTGAATTAGTAATGAGTCATTTCATTTTGAATGGTGTGCCCGTCATCCAAGATTGCGATTCAGCTTATTTTTCAGCTAAGGTGATTCTGTGGCAGACTACTGGAGCATTTACCAGTGTTGACAACAGCTTGGATTTTAACATATTGTTACAAATCTTGTAAATAGTTGTTGTTCTTCCTGCCTTGCTTTATTTTCATTAGTTTTGGTTTTATCTGGCGACATGTTGCAAATGTATCTGAAGATATCACTTTTATCATCTGTATACCGGCCCTGAAACACTTTGCAGTTTTTACACTTGCCGTAACTTTAATAAGCGTGAAGACATTTTCGCGTGGGTTTTTTTCTTATCGCTAGAATTTGTGAATGGATTGTTCAAAGTTATGAATGAAACAAAATATTCCAGGTTTTTCTCGAATATTGTCGTAATTTCTTTCCGTGTATAAATAGCTGGCCTTGAACACAAGTCAGTCAGTTGTTTTCAGATTTGATCTGGTGACTCGTTTTCATTCGCTTTGAGCGGATGGTTGTTTTGCTTTTGTAATTGCTTAATTACTGTTCACGTTAGATACGTGGTGCTGAATTACTGTTGAAAGTACAGTGTACTGTTTGCTGCCTAATTGCTGATGTTTAGCAATTGTTTTCTGCTCTTATTGTAAATAGTGTACATACTTGTAAATAAATTTATAGTTACTTCCTCAAGATTGGAATGCTCATTTGAAGAAAGTTGAAGGTGCTACGGACTCGTTACAATATATTTATTTTTTTTTTAATTTCTGAAACAAGTAGGTGATTCACTATCAGAAAGGTTTATTCTAAAGTTTAACCTTGTTTTTGTTGCTGTATTGATAGCTGAAAGTTCTAGGCTAGCCAAGATCAACAAAAAATCTCTTAAATGGCCGACCACTGGTGCTTTTACCCTATATGTTTTTTTAACTGATTACTAAAAGCTAGACATTCAATTTTTAATGAGAACTTTTACTGAGTAAAAAAACTGTCGTTGCAGAAAAACATTCTCTTTTTGAAAACTAGACTATTATTTTTTAGTTTTTTATACAAAAGACGACAGAAGCCGTTTATTATTACAAATTTTTGAATCTCGTTATAAAGGGAAAACGTGTGCTGTAATAATTTGCTGCAATATTTTTGTGAGAGCAAATACACATACTGAGAATAAGAAACGTTGATTTTACAGTACAATACAGCACCTAATAAATTGTTAAATCGATATTTGACTGTCATAAACTGCAAAATTGCTAGTTCTACAGTTTTAAACTCGAACCACTGCTGCTAGTATTATACTGTTGAGATTGCAGTATAGTGCAGATAATTTTATGCTAATAAACTAAAATTGCCAATTTTACAGTTATAAATAGCAAAATTGCAAATTTTACAGTTTATTACTGTGCATTTTAAGGTTTTAAAGTGGAACTAGTATTATGCTGTGAAATTGAGCTTTTTTTTTTTTTGTGCAGTGCAGTGCAGTGCAAGTGGAAGCAAAGCTAGAGGAACTAAAATTCAGCGTAATTGCGCTGACAAGAATAAGTTTTACTAGTAGGAAATAAATGTAAATGTGTGTTTAGAAAATAAAATATGAAAACAGTAAATTACTCAGAATATTGAGTTAATTTTATTATAAAGAGAGCGAGAGAGCGATGATAAATTCTAGACATACATAACATATACTTACATGGAGAAACTAATCTGCATATAATTTTAAGCATAAAATACATTGTGTGATTGCACGCAAACTTACATATATCTATGTATATAATTGTGTTTGAAAGAGTGTATGACAGCACCATCTGCATTGTAAACGCTAATTAAGGTCTAAAAACTTAGCATCGAAAGCTTACTTACAAGCGTTAATTTACAGCACTGAACTTTCTTGGGGAATGCTAATTAGGGATTAACGAAGAATTTCCACTCGTTATTTTAATATCAATTTCCATTTCTGCGCCTTAGAACCAGATCAAAGTAAGTCCAAAAATATCGAATTTCACTTTATTACAACTGTGGGGCAAAGTGAAATGGTAAAATGTTTTCACAGTTTGTAGTGCCACCTATCTATCAATATTTTAACTAAGTTTCTAGACATATAGTTGATTCCTGTCACAAAATAAATAGCTCCAAAGATCAGGGAACCATTTTCAAAATTTGACACCTTTTTTGTAATATTCGTGGTTTTTCAAAAATATTTCTTGTTATTATAAAACGCTAAAATTTCTGTAATTATCATTTAAACTATTAATTGAGATGTACTGATCTCCAACGTCGTCCTTATTTAGTTTATATTATACATTTTTTATTTTAAATGTTCAATATAATTTGTTAATTGCACACGGGGATGTGGATGGGGCAAAATGAAATTATTAATTTCGTTTAATTATTCATTCATTTATACAATCACGTACGTATTTCTTCAATTATTAATTTATTTACATTCTGTTACTTAATTATTTATTTATTTACTCATTGATTAACTTATTTTCGTATTCATTTCCCGTGTTATTCACTCATTTCTTTTTCTCACATATTAATTAATTCATTTTTTAGATTTTTACTTATTCATTTATTTTATATTAACAATTATATTTTTAATTTATCTACACATTAATTTGATGAAAATTACTTTTAATCGTCAAATAGAAAATTTATTCTTCACAAAAATATCTTGTTTTTCACTTTGCTCTATGATTTTATGAGGAGAAAATTTTACACATTTTTTTTTTTAAAGTACCAAATAACTGCCTAAGATGAAAAATAATATTTAAACGATAGAAGTATTGAAAAATACATTATTCCTCCTTTATGTACACTGACTTTTAGAGCAAATTCCAAATTGGTTCCTTTTGAAGCAGGCAGGTAAACTTAACTACTCTACTTTGCCCCGCATTCCCCTTTATAAAATCTTATTTCGCATCGACTCATGAGGATGTTACTCTACAAAAGAAATTCCTTCACAATTGCTCGGCAGCGTTGAAAAAAATTTGTTGAAATTCGGCAGGGTTTAAATCTCTTCATGTTTATTTCTTAAACTGCAATCTATGAACTTTAAGTTCCAAAGCATCCATCTAAAATGCTACACGTTTTAAAAAATCACTTCCATCACGAAATAAGATTAAGAGTAATTAGTTTACTTGTTAAGTTTTAAAAAATATATATTGAACAAAAAATGTCCTTTTCAATAAGACTTAATTTTCTTTTTCAAACATTTCAATAGGGTGCAACTTACTATTTAAAAAAATAAGATGCTTGACAAATGTGTATGAGCTTTAAGAACCTTTTTATGGTATTTTATCTTTGAAATACAAAGTGAAGCGATATTCATTAATTGACAATGTAACGCGATTTTCGTTTCCGTTTTTTTTAACTATAAATTTGAGCTGAAGTAATTGTTACTCTTCACATCGCATATAATTTAGTTTTGAAAGATAACAGATAATAAACAAATCTGAAATTGTAAAGTGTCATCAACGGTATGAATTATCTGCTCAGTTTAAAATGAAGTAAATATAAATAACTTGCTTAAAATCACTAGTCCAAAAAAAAAAAAAAAGGAAAAAAAAGGGGGAAAGAAGAAAACGAAAAAATAACGAAAGAAATTACCAGCTGAATTGTAGAACTGAATTATGTCAGCTTTCTTTCATTGAAAACTTATTAAAAAAGTTGAAAATATTTTTATATTTAGCTTACGTGAACAGGAAGACCTTTATATAGTTCGATTATCGAGATTCGTTAATTAAATTGGAAACAGAAATACTATAGTAGGGAAAACCTAACCTTGCGGCGTCGTACTGTCTGCCCATGGTAACTATGGAATTGGCAAACGTCCAGCTGAAACGAGTCTACCTAGTTTAGGCAGAAAACTCAAGATATGATAAGCGAGTTTCATTATATAAATAAATGCGACTTTAATTTAGAAGCTAACTCACATTGCAAAAGCTGGCCTCCCTACAAACATAAGAGGCGTATATTTCTGACAGGAAACCGGATGTTAACTTTTCCATATTATCGGTGGTTTGACTGTATTGTTGTGTTCAGGATCTTTGAAATCTTTACAATAACAGACTTTTTTTCTAATGTACATTTGCCAAAGTCTAAGAAAATGTTTTGACTATGCATTATAAATGTCAATTGCAGAAAGAAGTTGTTGCTTAACTTGTGCCATTTAGGCTTGCTTCACTGGAGAGTAACTCGAAGAAAGTAAGTTTTTTTGCGAACTCACTTTTCATAAAATTAAACTATTTTAAAATGATTTGCTTAAAAATTGATCACAGATGCATTCTGTAATGTTACTTCGCAAAAGTAAAGTCAAGTAAGGTCGTATTTTGCTCACATATCTGCATAGTGTCCCATAAACACGACATTAAATAACTTAATAAATATGGCAACGGCGAACTATTTTCAGCCCAAAATGTAGGTAAACCATTCCAAGTAAGAATTTTAAGCAGATAAAAATTTTAAAAAATGTTAAAAAAACTTGGGCATAAATGGGTTAATACAAAGAAAGGATAAGGATAAGGGAGAGAAAGTGCAGCAATGTCTTGGCAGGATTCTAACCTAGAACCACTTCATCCGCTGTCTAATTTCTCTGGCCACTACACAGCAAAATATAAGCTGTTGTTTTTACAGATTAATACTGGAAGCAGACGTTTTACAGTAATTAACTGTAAAATTAACAATTTTAGAGTTTATTACCATAAAGGTAGCTGTATAATACTGTAAAAACAATAGAATAATACTATAGGCAACCATTCAGAGATCAACAGCACATTCACTCAAAGAAAGGACAAGGACAGGATAGAGAAATTATATCCATGCGAGAGCAACGCCTCTTAAATACTAAATGCCTGCAACTTTCTGGTTTCTAGCAGAGCAAAATTTCGTCCTTGGTTCACAATACACTGTCATCTATCGCAGTTCTTCGAGAAAGAGAAATCAACGATTGGTTCATTTCTAAATTTAAATTTAAAAATTACCCAATTGAGAAATTTAATTCGAATATTGTTTGGATCCATCGCCAATAGCTGCAAAATGCCCTTGGTTCACGATACACTGCCATCTACCGGAGTTTTTCGAGAAATTAACGATTGGGTCATTTCTGAATTTAAATTAAAAAATTGACCAATCAAAGAATAACAACGGTATTATTGGATTGCCGCAAGATAGCGCTTAACGTGAAACCAACGACAGCCGTTACAAAGCAAATGTACTAGGCATTTAGTATTTAGGAGGCGTTGGCGAGAGCCGGAACTCAATTTCAGACTTCCCCCTGCGTGGTGTTACTTTAAAAATAATTAAGTAAATAGAGATAATGGAGCTCTTGAATACAAAATTTGCTAACTAATTCTAAGTTATAAGGATCCCTTTTCCATGTATACAACATTTGTTTTAATGTGGAAATGTACAAAGGGCATATGTTGTACTTTACAGTGCAAAACGGAAGCCAATAATAGCATAATCCTACTTAATGCTGACAATGTCCATTTTTCTGCTGTTTTTCTCTTTTAAAGAACAGAAAATGTAAAAAAAAATGCGAAACGAGAAAAAAAAATGATGTCTTTCTGTTTGCGGGTCCGAAGTAGAAAGTTCTTTAAAATGATGAATGGAGTGCAAAGAGAAAATGATAGTCCCGGAAAACAGATGGTCCCTTTACAATGCTGAAAAGTGTCCACATTCATCACTCCTCCCCACATCCACGTGGGAATAGAAGTCTGAAATATAATTCAATCTTATGTAGCGTAAGAAGTGGATACATGAAGTATAATTTGTTAGAAATGGCGGAATGTTTTCGGCTTCAAATATAGTTGAAATATGCTGAAAAACGGCAACTAAATAGTGAAAGCTTAATTTCAAGACCAGACGTTCTCAAAGTCTAGATCTTCACGGACTGTCTCGTAAAATTTAAACTGTGTGGATACCACCCCTCCTCTTTTCGCTATATATATATATATATATATATACTAGCAGTACCCGCACGGCGATGCCCGTGCAATAAATGTAAAGGAAGTTAACTAAATAAAGATATGGAAAGTTTGAAGCGAAAAAAAAATAATTGGTTAAGAAATAAAAATTTAACTTTTTATGCGGGCTCCGGATCCCCAAACTTATAGTTAGGGAAAGAATCTCCATTCAAAAATAATACTAACACAAAAAAATGACTTTTGAGATCAAAATCCATGGAGAAATGCTGCATGAAACTTTATGATTTATACCACTTTAGACTACTGTTATTTTGAGTGATTTTTGGGGCAATATACACGCGAAATTCGCACCATTAAGAGTTCTTAAAAACAAAATATTCTTTATTTTCCTAAAATATATTTAACTGTAAAAGTTGTTTAACATGGGAATTAAAATACGAAAAAAATTGAATATGAAAGAATGAAAATGTCTTGCAGAATTAGCGAATATGTAAATTTACCGACTGTATAGTTATTGCTTGAAATAACGTAGGTCCTTCACTGCAGAATAAAATCGACTTAACTAGATGCATTTCGTTAAGGCTTGAAGTTACGATGTACACTACGGAACAGTATGCAGAAATGGTGTTTTTACGGACAATGTAATCGCAATGGGACTGAAGCTGCTAGACAATACGCAATCAAGTTTCCAAATGATACCAAACCATCGACGCTTACAGTTTTAGATGTTGTTATTATACAACATCTAAAAAAAAATATTTTCGTTACGCGTTTACGAGAAACGGGTAGCGTGGCAAAACGCAATAGAGCCAGCACTTCGAAAATATTAATCACAGACGAAGAGATATTGAGATATGCTCTTGCCTATCCGCAGTCAAGTCTTACAGACATTAGCAAAGCAAGTGCTTGCTCAAGAACACACGTATGGAGAGTTTTAAATGCACATAGTGCTTATCCTTATCGATCACAATTGGTGCAAGCGTTTTTACCTGGAGACGATGATAGACGGTTCGATTTTAGCAATTTTATAATGAACAAGTTAGAAACGGATCCGTCGTATTTCGATAACATTGTAGACAGACGAATGTACATTCTCAAGAACTGCTGTTGTTAATAGCCAAAGTACTCGTTTTTGAGCCATGAAGAATCCGCATATCCAACGATCCAGTAAGCATCAGGTGCGATGGTCTGTTAATGCTTGGTGCGGCATTTGGAAAGAAATGTTAGTGGAACCCTTCTTTTTTGATGGCACGTTAACAGCTGAAAAGTATAACGATATATTACGTGGATATTTATCTGACTTTCTAGATAATCATTGTTCGCTCGCAGATCTTAATAAAATTTGGTTTCAGCATGACGAGGCACCGGCACATAAACCAGCAACTACCAGAGCACTTCTACGTAGTATGTTTAATAAGAATATATCATTGGATATGGAGGTCTTTTGGAATGGCCCCCTCGATCCCCAGATCGTAGTCTTCTTGATTTTTTCCTCTGGGTGTTTTAAAAAGTAAAGTCTACAAGGTAGATTCATTGAGAAAAATCGATTTGCAGAACCGCATTTTATGCGCAGCGAAATGTGTCACTCCAGTAATGCTTCAAAACGTACAATCAGAATTATTATCACGCATTCAACTATGCATTTTAGTAGAAGGAAAACATTTTGAGCAGCTATTATAATCGATTAAAACAAATGATATTCATTTCTAACACATTGTTTTCGCAGATTTTGTTTTTATTTTTATTTTGATTTGCAAGACAGCAATGTAAACTTTTTGCGTTTAATTTTGTATATTATTTCTTAGATTTCACATATTTCGTGTGTTTAATATCTTTGTATAAAACTGTATAATAATTTACCTTGTCTTGTTATGTTTTGTAGTCTTGTAGCATCTGTATTTATTTTTGAATACAATGAGAAGCGAATGTTTTCTGACATAGACGAAACAAATTTCCTTATCGTACCTAATCTAAAAGCTCGTTATTCCTCTAGCAGGGCGAAAACTTCCTTTTGTCAATTTGTTTACGGCCCCTGCGTATTTAAAACTCGAATATCTCCGCGAATTTTGATTGCACAAATGGCATTTTTTTCGTGTTTGTATTATTTTTCAATGGAGATCCTTTTCCTAAATATAAGGTTGGGGACCCGGAGTCCCTATAAAAAGTTAGATTTCGTATTTTTTTGATTTAATTATTTCTTCGCTTCAAACTTTCAATATTTTAACTCCCTACCTCATTTCGATCAATTTACAGTTGGAAGTATGCATGTAGGACGAACGGTTGAGGAAATAGATGTCATGAAGGTTAACTTGGAACACCCTGTATATGCTGTACTTAGTGGCAAAATTTGTTTGTTCCACTTATGGCACAAAACACAATGTTGGTTATTACACGTATCGGTTTAAGCATATACTATGTGCTTTGCGCCATATGTGGAAA
>JAXGGA010025664.1:0-10317 GCA_038373865.1 Uloborus plumipes
ATGTTGTTACCTTGGTAACGTTTTTATACATTTTGTTTGTTTCGTTCTTTTTCCCTTAATTTTTAAAATGTATATTGTTTTTATAGCAATCTAATCTCCAAGACTTATTGAAATGAGTCAAATAAAATGTTTTAACTATTGAAAAATCGTTTGTTTTTATTTTCTCAGTTTTTAAGGAATTAAAACTCGGTAAATTATAAAAATATTGTACAAATTGCGGTACTATGCCGTTCTTTCTAAAATGTTTCATTTCGGAAAATGTTTTTAAAATTTTGTTTTTAAAACTAGGAAAGAAAACTTCCTTTTTCTTTTAAACTTTGATAAGACTTCTGTTGGTTTCTGTTAGCAACAAATTGTTCTCGCTTTCCCTTTTGTCTTATTTTTATATCCTACTTTTAAGGAATTACAGTTGATTCCTACTGTTAAGGAATTATAGTTGGTTTCGACCCCAGCCTGTCAAATATCCACCGTCTTCATTAATGGTGACTGGGGGACGTTAAAATTGTTCGTAGTTCACAAAGTCCTCCGAGTGAAACGATACCTCTGGGGGTACTGGACCAGGGGTTGCTTGGCCCTTGGTTTGGTTCAAAAAGAACAGAGCACTCTTCAGGGACCTATCCCGGTTAAACCACGAGTTGTGGTAGGTACGGGGGACCCTGGAGTGTGAAATGAATTGATAGTCAAAGGTGTGCAAATTTTCAAATGTACCAAAAATATGCAGAGATCTTGAAAAACAAATTAGCTGTATAGTCCAGGCTAGAAGACCATATACCTAAAATTTTTATATATATGACATTTTTTGGTGGTTTCTGTATGAATTTGACCTGGTGATTCCGAATCCGTTGAGTGCCAGACGCTAAACCTTGAACATTTTTGTCAAAATGGCGAAATCCAATATGGCTGCTATAAAAGGTATGAAGCAAATTAATGGAAACGTACGTGCAATGAAACATATTTTACACGTAAAAATGATTAGGGGTGAATATCAGGAAAAGTGCTAATTTAAGTCACAAATGAATTTCTCAAGTACTTCCAAATAAAAACTAAAAATTTTTCTTTTCCCATACAGTAAACTGCGTCGCACAAACAATCCATGACAAAATTTTCAGGTTTTACTTTAATTTGTGACTATAGAACTCTTTTTATTGCCTCAATGTCATGTCGGCAGCGCGTCACACATTCGAATCGCAAAGTTCAAAAAAATCCTGTGGATTATAAAACATCGCAGCAGAAACAAATACAAAAGGAAATAACGTGTTTTATGTTCATCTATGACGATTAACTCTTGTGTTTTAGATAAAATGAATTTAGATCGATAAAAAAAAGCAATTTCTGCTTGTCACAAGTTTTCATAGTTTGACGAGTGAGCCAACTTCCGGAATAATAAAATCTAGACAAAACATTTTTTGTCGCAAAAAATTACGCTGGGTGAAGCTCTAATATGTGATGTTTCAGTTCCGATAGAAAATTTTTACTTCGGCTGCATTGAATTACCGGTAAGATTTTTTCAATCTTGCCTTTTCTGTTTCTACCAAATGAAGTGTCATGTCGGCAGCGGAATTTAAGACACAAAATAAAGTAATTTTTCAATTTATTTTTGCATAATGGAAAAGAAACCTATTGTCATGGACATTATAAGGTGTTTTTATTTTCGAATCTGCCAAATTTTCCCATTTTAGCAGTTTATTCCTTGTTTTTTAAATGCTTCGAAAACATTAATTTTTCTGCAAAATTTAAGTTTTCAAACAAAATAATTGCCTTTTTTTCACCCTCTTTTCTTTTACATCAATATTCCGACATTCGTTCCTAACTACTGCATCCAAAAATATAATTTTGTTTTAAAATGGAAAACTTACGAACAGTTTATTGAAAATCTCCCTCCCCCGCCAAACTCTGACTGTCTTGATCTAATTTCGTTTTTTAAGATTGTGTTAAGAATTTTATTTTATTTTAGTCCAGGCTAGAAGGCCATATACCTAAAATTTTTACATATATGACATTTTTTGGTGGTTTCTATTTGAATTTGACCTGCTGATTCCGAATCCGTTGAGTGCCAGACGCTAAACCTTGAGCATTTTTGTAAAAATGGCGACATCCAATATGGCTGCTGTAAAAGGTACGAAGCAAATTAATGGAATCGTGCGTGCAATGAAACATTTTATACACTTAAAAATGATTATACTCTTTAGTCAAAATATAGTTCTATTGAAAATTAATATTTATGAAAAGTATACGAATAAAAAAATTATCAAAATGGTAAAATTCAAGATGTCAGCCTAAAAAGTTGTAAGGTTCGATTTTCAGGTATAAATCATTTTTTAAACCGTAATTTACATGAAAATAGAATGTTTTAACAAAGATAAATGTTTAAAATGATATGCAGGGAGCATAAAAATGTGATTTAGCCTAAAAATAACACTGAAAAAATATTTAGAAACATTTGAAACTTAAGTTTCGGGATTTTGCCGGCTTAAACCAATTTCCTGCAAGAAACAAGTGTCTTTTGCGAAAAATTTTCCCATATTGATACAAGTTGCATGAATACGAACTTCTCACTGGTGTGAAACGTATTTCTAGCTACCAGTCGGAAGGTATACTCAACGTGTTTGTTTAGCGTTTCGCCTTCAGTTGGATTATGGATTGTTCAGATTGACTTCACCCAAGTAAGGGTATGTGCAATCTCTCGATATTGTAGTTTTGGATGAATTGCAAAACAAAATAAGCGGCTTAGCTATTTGCTTGCAATTTTTGCCTTAGCACTGGCCATATTTATCAAACTGCTCCAGGAGCTTTCCTCGTAAGTTAGAAAGGTGCTGAACTGTTACCATCAACCTATCTAAGAGTTTTTGGGAAGTTTCAATTTCTTGCCGTAAAGTAACTTACTTTAATTTGGAAGGTTTCTAAATTCTTTCGGAATACTACTGACTTTAGCTAAGTAGTGAGTCATATTCACATCAGCTTCTTCATGAGAAACAAAAGCTTGTTGAATTCCAATACCAATCTAATCGGAAAAGAATCGGTACCAGTATTAATTACACATTGACCTGGGGATCGAATGTAGTAGACTCACGACAAACTTAATTACTTGCGTCTTATTTGGTACTACTTTCAGTACGATGTCTCTTTTAGAAAGTGGTGATTTATCATAAAGTTGAAAAACGCAATAAATATTTTTCTCTTATGTGGCTCGACGTTGTGACGTAGTACTAAGTTTATCGTATCTCTCAAACAGATTGTGTACCGCTAGAATGGTTTGTATCTCGTGCTTAATAAGGTTTTCTACACCATCAATACAATTACTCAAGCAGCTGGCTTTGCGGGTAAAGGTACTGCCCACAATGTTGCACATTCACCAAGAATGATAATTTCTGGAAGACTCTTACCGCCTACCCTGAAAACTGCCTTTAGTTTTGACTCTAGTACAGATTTATTAGGACCTCTCATATTTCACTCATTATCAAATAAAGCAGTAGGAAGAGGAGCCAGTTCATGACTAAATAATTTCTGCAAGGAAGCCTCCCCTTGATATCACAAAACATCTATCGAATATATCTTATTAGCCCTAAGCATTTTTTCGCTTTTTCATTGGGAATTTTTTTTTTTGTAATGCTGTTTCTCATACGATTCTATCACTACTGGAAAATATGTTTTTATTTGTCTGGTATGTTTTAAGCCAATATCTCTCTTCACAGTTTCACAGTAAAAACAAAGCGAAACGCTCCTGGAAAATAATGGGCAGTTATAGGCTTAACTTCTGCCAGTAACATACCTGGAAGAAATCAGGAAAGTTTCCTGATGAAGGTCAGAAACCTTGCTAAAGAATTTATAACGCTTCCAAACAAAAGTCAGTCACTTTACGGCAATAAATCGAAACTTGCGAAAAACTCTTAGATAGGTTGATGGTAGCAGTTCGGCACGTTTCTGGCTTACCAGGAAAGCTCTTGAAGCAGTTTAACAAATATGGCTACTGCTAAGGCAGAAATGTCAAGCAAATAGCTGAGCCGCTAATTTGTTTGCAATTCATCCAAAACTACAATATCGAGAGATTGTACATACACTTACTTGGTTGAATTAATCTGGACAATCCATTATCGAGTTGAAGGCGAAACACTAAACAAACACGTTGGATATACCTTCCAACTGGTAGCTAAAGATACGTTTCACACCAGTGAGAAGTTCGCATTCATGCAACTTGTATCAATGTGGGAAACTTTTTCGCAAAAGAAACTTGTTTCTTGCAGGAAATTGGTTTAAGCCGGCAAAATCCCGAAACTTAAGTTTGGAATGTTTCTAAATATTTTTACAGTGTTATTTTTAGGCTAAATCACATTTTTTATGCTCCCTGCATAGCATTTTAAACGTTTACCTTTGTTAAAACATTCTATTTTCATGTAAATTACGGTTTAAAAAATGATTTTTACCTGAAAATCGAACCTTATAACTTTTTAGGCTCACATCTTGAATTTTACCATTTTGACAATTTTTTTATTCGTATACTTTTCATAAATATTAATTTTCAATAGAATTATATTTTGACTAAAGAGTACAATCATTTTTAAGTGTATAAAATGTTTCATTGCACGCACGATTCCATTAATTTGCTTCGTACCTTTTACAGCAGCCATATTGGATTTCGCCATTTTGACAAAAATGCTCAAGGTTTGGCGTCTGGCACTCAACGAATTCGGAATCAGCAGGTCAAATTCATATAGAAACCACCAAAAAATGTCATATATGTAAAAATTTTAGGTTTGATGACATTTCAATGGACACTAGCCTGGACTATTTTCATTTTTAACTATTAACCTCTTTATCTGTTTGAAAAAAACTTTGTCGCACTAATTTAGACTTTAACTAACTTTTAATTAGTCTCTAATTTTATTTATAAAACTAAAAAGCGTTCAGACTCTGAAAATATTATTATATTCTAAGTAATAATTATTTTATTTTTGAACATAAAAGGTAGTGAAAGTGTTTACTTTTATACACTAAGTGTAAAATCTGTAATAGTTGTCAGTTCGGTAGCATTCTCATCATGCCGGTAACGCTCAAAGACAACTCCCCTAAAAGGGGGGTAAATGTTCACTTTGACCATGCCCCGAATTTTAAAAAAATATTGTTACTAATGTGCATTTGAAATACCCAATTAATTTAATTTTCTGAATATCTTTAAAAATTGAAATTTTCCATGGTCAAATTGGCTCTTTTCCTGATATTCACCCTTATACTCTTTAGTCAAAATGCAATTCTAGTGAAAATAAATATTTATAAAAAGTATACGAATAAAAAATTTTAATAAATGGTAAAATTCAAGATGTCAGCCTAAAAAGTTATAAGATTTGATTTTCAGGTATTAATCATTTTTTAAACCGTAATGGACATGAAAATAGAATGTTTTAACAAAGATAAATGTTTAAAATGATATGCATTGATCATAAAAAATGTGATTTAGCCTATCAATAACACTAAAAATATTTAGAAACATTTCAAATTTAAGTGTCGGGATTTTGCCGATTTAAACCAATTTCCTTGAAGCAACAAGTTTCTTTTATGGAAGAACTTCTTATATTGATACCAGTTGCATGAACGCGGACTTCTCGCTGCTGTGAAAGGTATTTTTAGCTACCAGTTGGAAGGTATATCCAACGTGTTTGTTTAGTGTTTCGCCTTCAGCTCGATTACGGATTCTCCAGATTGACTTCATCCCAATAAGGGGATGTGCATTGTGCAATCTTTCTATATCGTAGTTTTGCAAGATTTGCAGAACTAATTAGCAGCTCGGCTATTTGCTTGCAATTTATGCCTTAGCACTGGCCATATTTGTTAAACTGCTCCAGGAGCCTTCCTGGTAAGCCAGGAAGGTGCCGAACAGAAGGCTCCTGGAGCAGTTTGCTTCAAGGTAATTGGTTTAAATAGGCGAAATCCCGAAACTTAAATTTGGAATGCTTCTAAATATTTTTAGTATTATTGTTAGGCTAAATCACATTTTTTATGATCAATGCATATCATTTTAAACCATTTATCTTTGTTAAAACATTCTATTTTCATGTCCATTACGGTTTAAAAAATGATTAATACCTGAAAATCAAATCTTACAATTTTTTAGGCTGACATCTTGAATTTTACCATTAGGTAAAATTTTTTATTCGTATACTTTTTATAAATATTTATTTTCAACAGAATTGTATTTTGACTAAAGTGTAAAATCATTTTTAAGTGTAAAATATGTTTCATTGCACTTACGTTTCCATTAATTTGCTTCATACCTTTTATAGCAGACATGTTGGATTGCGCCATTTTGACAAAAATGCTCTAGGTTTAGCTTCTGGCACTCAACGGATTCGGAATCAGCAGGTCAAATTCATATGGAAACCACCAAAAAATGTCATATATATAAAAATTTTAGGTATCATGACATTTCAAATGGACACTAGCCTAGACTAGTAGGAATAATCCAAGTTAACTGCATATATACAAACGAACAAAATCGCCCGTTTTAATTTTATAAAACGGGAAACGGGCGAAGCCGTGCGGGTACCGCTAGTAATTAATTAAAGCTATAGTCTGCTAATGCTGTTGGCTTGAACTAACTGCTCGGATGCAATGTGATAGAATTTTTCGAATGAACTCAAATGGATGAGTGCAAGTCTTCTACAGAAAAAGTACCGAAACGATAGAATGCAGTTGTCTATTGTAAGCTTTTATATGCAAGCTGTGGAATAGCATTGTGCATATGAGTGCTACAGAAGAACTGCGACCAGATCCCGAAATACAATGAAAACGAAATATCCCCCCCCCCTCCACGCACAAGAAAAAGTAGAATACGCATTACAATTAAAACAGAGCTAAAATACCGCTCGCACTTCTAAAAAATAATTTCATTTCGAAACTGTCCACCATTACCGAAGAAAAACTTATTGGTGGTGCTCAAACACAAGCCCGTTATTCAGAGGGGTTAATTGCCCCCTCCCCCTCCTCCTAACCGGACTTCAGAAAATCAAGATATTTATATTTAATTGGACGTAGTTTTTGGTACAATTTTCATGAAGCACATACCCTTTGCCCCCCACCTAACCCGGCAGGAAAAGTGAAATGTTCGCTCTGCCCAAGTCACCCGCGCCGAAAAATTTGGGCGTAAAAGTCCCCGCTCCCATCATTCAGGGTGCCATAGGTCCACAGCTCACACGCCCAAAAGCAGTTGCGCCAAAAAGCTCTGCTCCCAGAAAGCCTTGCGCCCAAAAAGATCTAGCTCCCAAAAGTCCCGGCGCCCAAAAACCCTCGCTCCCAAAAGACCTTGAGCCCAAAAGGCCTCGCGCCCAAAAGACCTCGCGGCCAAAAACTGTGCGCCCAATGTTCCCGGCGCCCAATGCTCTTGCTCCCAAAAAACCTCGCGCCAAATCGTCCGCGCCAAAAAGCCGGCGCCCAATCTGCCACGCCAAAACTTCCTCGACCGTGTTTTTGGAGTTTCTTTGGTATTTCGGGGAGGGCGGTGAGCGATTGCTGTTGAGGGGGATGGACATACCTGTTTAAAATATTAGTACCGATCGAAAGAACGGATTTTTCTGCGTACGATGAAATTTGTTTGGCGCTTCCAAGGTATATAGAGTTTGAAGTAAAACCTTTTTTTAATAAATTTTAAGTACAATTCTAAGCCTTTATTCAAGCGGCTGGTAACAATTTTATTGTTGGCTGACAAGGAAAAGAAATCTCAATTATTTACATTTTTATCTGCTGTCGAGTGACATCAAAAATGATGCCTCACAAATGAACCTAATTTTGCACATTTGGTTAACTATCAGGCTTACTTACTACCCATTTATTTCATTGTTTTAACAAATACATTTTTTTCTTGAAATAGAATACACAGTGAGCATTGAAATATTCACTTTCAAGAACAATTTTGTCCAAAAAAAAATTAACGTTTTTTATAGTTTCTTCTTGAAAATAAAGGATATTATATGGAGCGAGAAATCAAATGCTCAAATTTTCAAAGTAGAAAAAATTTACGTTCAAAAATTTTTCCACTACGGAACAGAAATAGCAAATTTCAATGTCCATTAAAGGAGAAAAAATATTTCAAGCAAGATATTCCACAGCAATTTATCTCTGAAAAACAAGTGATGGCCACAGCAGTAAAACGAAAAAAAAGTTGTAGGGGACAAGGGACAAGGATCAAAAAGAGAAGATCTGAAACAAAAGCTCAGAGCATACTTGATCGAAATAGTTCATTGTTTGACGATGATTCGGTAAATGACGAGAAGAAAAACTGTAAAAGTAAAAGGATTGTTAAGGAAAATATTACTAACGGTAATGGACAATACTCACAAAATGATGCAGACAGAGAGGAACAATTCCCTTCAGAAATCAAAACGATACTTAATAATTGCATAAAGCAAGTGATTGACAAACAAAGTCAGATAACGGAATTACACGACAAAAACCAGCATCTTAAAAGTGCGAAAACTAAAACAGATGACAGAAACCATCATCTTGAAAGTGAGAAAACTGAAACAGATGACAGAAACCATCATCTTGAAAGTGAGAAAACTGAAACAGATGACAGAAACTATCATCTTGAAAGTGAGAAAACTGAAACAGATGACAGAAACCAACATCGTGAAAGTGAAAAAACTGAAATACAAGAAAGAAAACAGCATCTTGAAAGTGAAGAAACTGAAACACATGGCAGAAACCAACAACTTGAAAGTGAGGACACGAATTCACATACTGATGAAAATAATTGCAACGTCTTAAAAAAACTCAAAATCGTTGATAAAATGCAATGCAGTATAGGAAATGGTACGAACACTCTACAAGCGTTGCAAACGGGTACAGGAAGTAAAATTAAATGTGTTTCATCGAGCAAACCTGTGAATGCAGAAGTTAATTCAATAGAAAACATTCTGCAGAAACAAGGTTATTTGAATAAAACTGTTAAAAAACATTTGAATAAGAAAGGGCAAGACATGTGTGTGAATAAAAGCAGTTATTTTGAAGCTGAAAATGTGCCGAACGAAATCAAAGTTTCCAATGTTCCAAAAGCTGTAAAAGAGTTGGAAGAATTAATTCCTGTTGAGACTCATTCAGAAAATACTTTCGAACAAAAAGAAATTCAAGATCCAGATAAAAGTATTGAAAATACAAATAGTAAAAGCAGTATCGACATTAATGGAGACTTGAAGCTAGAAAGTGATGAAAAAGTTAAAACAGAAATATCATTTTACAAGGAAGAAAGTATGCAAGATGATACATATAACTTCAAGAACAACCAGGCAAAAACCAGAGAAACCGATAAAACTATCGAACTCAAACAAAGTAAAAATTTAGAACATAATGAGTGTACTTGTGAGCAAGGGTTAAGAGAAGACACAAGTGTTTCAGAAACGCACGAAACAAAAACAAACACCCCAATTATAAGCAAAATGGATCATGAAAACAAAGCTAATAATTTTGATTCAAACAATTTTATTACAAATTTTGAGCAAGATAATCGGACTTATAACATTGTTAATGCAAATGCCATAGACACAGAAAAAAACATAAGTCATAATGAAAAAATAAATGTCGTAAGTTCAAAGAATGAAGTTGCACTTGATGAACGTTCCTTTAATGAAAGAAGTATGGATAATCATAACGATTCATGCACTCAGATACTATCGCATACAAATACATTGATAAGGAATGATGTTCTAAGCTCCAATCACTCTAAAACAATCGGTGGAGAAAGAAATAACCCAAAAGAAAATAAAATACTGAATAACAGTGGAAAAATTCAAGATGAAAAGAGTAGTGCGTTTTCTAGTTTTAAAAATTTGAAAATGCTAACAATACCATGCATGAGTGCTTTAGAGTATGTCAAAGAATGCGAAGTTTTAAAATATAATGAATATTTAAATACTCAATCGAATTACTGCCCCGATGGAAATAACCTGAAAATAATGCATGGTATTGACAAATATGATTCAAAACAATCAGAAAGTGGAAAGCTGATGCAAAAATGCGAAATCAAAACTAATGAGGAAAAAGATTTAAACGATAGAAGCGAAATGATGGATTGCTCTACAAAAGAAAACGCATTGAAAGTTGAAGATATAAAAAATATCGAACCTTACATTTCCAGTGGAAATAAAAGCGACAGCATCAATAAGAATGGGTTTGTGACAGAAAATGTTATTTTAGTGGAAGAAGTGAAAAAGGAAACTGAATTAGACATCATCCCAATTAGTGCTCTTAAACAATTAAATGAATTATTTGGCGACGATGAAATAATGACAGTTGATGACGAACATATTAAAGCCCTGTCGTTGGATGAAAAAT
>JAXGGA010025665.1:0-5000 GCA_038373865.1 Uloborus plumipes
TGGGGAGTCAAAAAAATTTTTAATGTCTGCCTGTTAAGGCATTCAATACTGTTTTGTTTGCGTACCCAAAGTTCGTCTGTAAAAGCAACAGGGCGAGGATCACGAACGAGACGCCGACCAACGAAATCCCAGACATGTTCAATAGGCGACATGTCCAGGGAATACGCTGGCCAGGGAAGAAGATGTACCTGCTGCGATGCAAGGAAGAATTGAACAGTCCTAGTGACATCACGGCGGGCATTATCCTGCTGAAATACAGCGCCAGGCAAGCCTTGATGGAAGGGGACAGCATGGGGCTGTAGAATAGGGTGGAGCGAAAAACATGAATTTTTGATTTTCGTAAACGGGTACCTTTCGTTTACTGTGAATGAGGATAAGTAACAATTCTGTAAAATATTTCACTTTTGCATGCACACTTCACAGGTTCGGCATCCAGGAGGTTCAGTCAAGGACGGCCAATAACTACGACGGGCGCTGATGACCGATATTTGAGGTTATGTGCACGAAGGAGTAGATTTGCTACTCCGACTCGTCTCATCCTCCCTGGATGCAGCCACCGGAAGTTTGGTGTCAACTTCTACCGTACGTAGAAGGCTTCACGAAGGTGGTCTGTTTGCGAGACGACCAGTTATTTGTGTGCCGTTGTCATCGCGCCATAGGAGGCGACCGTGTGCAGTGGGCACGACAACATGTTCATTGGACGCATGACCAATGGAGGGTTGTACTCCTTACGGACGAGTCTAGATTTAGTCTTGAAAATGATAGTAGGCGTCATTTGACATGGAGGGAACCTGGAACCCGTTATCATCCGTCAAACATTAGCGAAAGAGATGCATAGAGAAGAGGCATTGTCTGTGTTTAGGGTGGCATCTCTTTGGGTGGACGCAAAGACCTCCATGTCTTTCCCAAGGGAACCGTAAATGCTCAAATTTATAAGGATGACATCCTTGATACTTATGTTCGCCCATACGCTGGGGTAATTGGTGATGCATTCCTGCTACAGGACGATAACTCAAGACCGCACCAAGCTCGCATCGTAGACGATTATATGGAACACGCTACAATTCTGCGCATGGAGTGGCCAGCTCGTTCCCCGGACTTGAATCCTATCGAGTACGTTTGGGACGCTGTAGGGAGACGTATTGCTGCCTTCCAACCCACCCCCTCAAACCCTTGCCATACTTGCTACTGCTTTTCAAGATCAGTGGTTATTGCTTCCTGTAGAATTAATTGACCGAATAATTGACAGCATCACGCATCGCTGCTCGTGCTGTATTGCTGTTAGAGGGGATTATATACCATATTGAAGGTACTTCCAAAATATCTAACTGCCACCTCAAATTTGTTCATTTTGTAAGTGCATTATTTTTTGTAATACCATAATTATCTGGTAATTTCTTTTTATGTTATTTTATACCTTACTATGTGTTGTACAATGTGGCTAAGTTTCATAAAAATCTACAAGTAACTTCTTGAGTAATCGTCATTTCTGTGATTTTTCCTTAACTTTTGATAACCAGTGTATATTTTAATTTATAATAATTTATGAGCATAACTTAGTTCAGTAAAAGTAAATTCAAAAAAGCTATAATTCTAAAATGTATCTCGTCTTTCCATTTCATAGTCTTGATAATAATTCTTTACTCTAGCGCACACAAGTAGAGGATTAACGTAAAACATCTTTTTCGCTCTTTGCAAATGACCAAATATGGAAATGATGCGATGTCTAGCAAGCGGCAGACAGGGAAATAGAGAGATAGTTGCAATTTCTTGCCAAGTCTTCAAATTTGGCGATTTTTCGGTCGACTTTAAAACCCCTTTATTTCGGAAACGATTGGACAATGACACTTAATATTTAGGTCAAAAACATGTCTCAGTATGCTCTTTTGAATGGCACCATTTTTAACTCTCAGAGCTCCACACAACAGCCCGGAATCTTCAAATATTATTGACATCGGCAGCGAAAGCCTTCACTCTTAAATTATCATTATAATTATTTCATTAAAAGATAGCCTAAAAAAGAGTTCGCTTACTTGGGTATCATGGCAGTTTAACTACAAATTCTGATCATTCACTCCATTGTTTCTGATGCGTTATTGCTGGAATTAAAAATTCCTTCCGAATTAGTTAAATTCATAAGTCTTATTCCTATATTTGATATTGTATAATTGCAAATATTTTCGTTAAATGTGCCGACTGTAATACCGTACAAAACTATAAGACCGATACAAGACCAAAAAAAATCCCTCTTCAAACGTATAGTTTCTAAAATGCAGAAATTGATTGGTCGATTGTGAACTTTTTCACATAAACGTAGCACTTTAACTGAATTTGTTCGATTTATAGGCAAATTGTGAACAGCAGTTTCTACTTCCTTTGCAGCATTGCTCAGTGCGTTAATAAAATATTGCATAATCATTAATCGTAAAACAGCCATCATGAGGTCTAGATAACTGCTGCCAAATGTGTCAAACAGGATTATATACAGTTGTGAAAATATTTCTAATACATTTTCAACTAAAACTAATAATAGTAAATCTTGAAAATATCTTTTCGCAGCAAAAAATGCATCCGTAATTTTATTATGAATATTCAGCAGTTTATTTATGCTTAGTTTCCGCCACTTCTGTGTAGATTCAATCAACTTGCATGCGTAGTTTTCCAGTGAGAGTTTAAGAACATAACATATAGAGCAAAAGAACATGGTGAATATTTCATTTACCTGGTGAAAAAGATACTCCCACATGAACTTCATAAGCTTCATGCTTATTTTTGGAGATGCTTCATACATTATATAGGCGGTTTTACCCACTGTGAATAGATTAAAAACAATGGCAGTGATAAGCATATTTTTCTCAAGTCTCAAGCTCTTTTTTGGGCGAGAAAAAAGATATGCCTTTGAGATGCTACTTGCTAGTTTCTCCATCTCATGTCTGCGGTAGCATAGAACTAGGCGAATGATCGGTCTTAACAAAAAGTTAGAAAGCATTGTCAGTACGGTCAATGGATCAAAAGTAGTCATTGTAACAAAATAAAAAGTACCAGTCATAACGACATTCCATATGTTGTACCAAATTTCAAAAACGTAAAAGAAACATGCACCACTTTTAATTTTGAGCATTTCCTTGCGGTTGTAGTTAATAATGCCATGTAAAGTGAAGGTAAGAAAGACCATCCGGAATTCCTTAGGAATTGTTTTGCGCATTTCAAAACTTTGCCTAAGAATTCGTCGTATGTCACTTCTTTCTCGAGACAAAAACTAGCTCTAAGAGCATTTTCCCCAAAACGTTTTGCAATTTTTTTCTATACAACTACATATGCTTTACGAGATGTATTCATTTTCAACATGGATAAGGGTTCAATTTCAGTTGAAATGATCGATTTTTGAATGGCTGATACATATGCTAATACACACAAATGCAAAAATGCACAAATAAATACTCGTTATCTCTATCGTGCCGTAACAATAGATGACATAAATTATCCTTTTACAAACATTCTTTTGATGTTATTCATACAATTGGGTTTATTTTTATGATAATTGCTTATTGTTACTTCTGGTAAAGCTTTATTTGCAGTCAATGTTGTATGTCATTCAAATATGGTTTTAATGCCTATATAATGTGCTCAAGTTTTCCAGAAAACAGAACAAAAACCCTGACGATACTTCTACTTAGGCACTCAAAGTGTTGTTTTTTTCATTGACAGACATCAATAGTTTTTTTTTTTTTTCATGGCATTATTGTATCATCTAAAGCAGCGTTTCTCGACATTTTCATCTAACATATCACTTTATCGTACGTTATGCTTAATTGTACCACTTCGTAAAAATGATTGCATTTCGTGATTTTTTTTTATTATTGCGATTGTGTTTATTTTTCTCTATTGTACCTTTTTTTAAATGTTATCACAACACCTAATGAGAAAACGTCCATTGAAACACGCCCAATGCATCCTGCTGGATAATAAACTCTTTCAAATCATAAATGTATTCTAACATACATGAATATTTATGTATGTCTTTGTTCAAAACTTCATATTAGTCTACTATTTTTCCACGTTTCGTTACTAATCAATCATTTAAGTAAAAACACAGAATTATAATAAACTAGCTGACCCGGCCACGCGTTGCTGTGGCTAAGGTATATGGGTTAAGCAATAATGTTTCAATAGAAACGAAAAACTTTCTTTCCGTAATAGAGATCAACTTTATATAAATATGATATTGAGGTCAAAATATGAAAACAATCGAACAAAAATTTCCTAAGTTTGCTAGAAACAAAAAATCAACAAAAAATGTAGCATTTTAGTACTTAGAAATATTATATTCAAGTTTGTAACAATTGAGTTAATTAAAAATTTGCTAATTGCTATTGTAACATTTTATTTTGTAATGTAACATTTTATTTTTTAATAATGTAGGTAGGGTAGATAATTTACAAATTTTATTTGTTATTTTTTGAATTATAAGCATTTTTAGTTTCAGTTTAACTCAACACTAATCGGTGCACAATATTCTTTGTTAATCTGTCTCTTGTAAACAAAAATAGATTGGCCGGTTTTCCCACACTGGAGCAAGCGACCTATAGTTGCCCATGGGAAAAACATGGATTTTCTAAATCTAAACCGCAAATTGACATTGTTTGTTCTTGGGACTTATTAATGGACATGGCGAAAGCTAAACGAATGGGAAACTGTAGCCTTTTGAAAGGTTTTGAAGATTCTGACGGTGTCATTGGGATGCGTGGTAACATAACTACTTCATCTTTAAACTTGCCAGTCAAAATGATTGAATCAATAGCGTACTATTGCATAATCTCGGTGGATTTAAATTACGTAGAAGAACTATATGTGAACCAATTTTTAACGGCAGATTATGTGGTGGCATTCCGGGTATGTTTAAATAATTTTAGCCAAGAATACAGAAAAGCTGGTAGCTAAATAGATAATTTGCAATAAAAAATATATTGCTGTCCTAAATTGAGATAAAAACTATCCTA
>JAXGGA010025666.1:0-10315 GCA_038373865.1 Uloborus plumipes
GAAACGTAATAGCTGCAGAGAATTTACATCAAGTAAAATAAATCCTATTTTAATTATCTCTTTGTTCTTTTATACTTTTTGCATGATGATTCAAAACAGAAATATTTGCGTTTAAAACTGCGGAACTTTTAATTTTCAATGCAACAATGAATTCTCTTGGTCATTAGCAGCCGCTAAAAGCTATTTATCATCAATGTTTTATCTCTTCTTCTCTTTTGAAGCAGTGTGGAAAGTACGTACGTGTTGAAACTTTGTCTTCGAACCCATCCAAGAAATAAATTATTCCTTGACGTGTGAAAGATTGTCTTAGGATTCCGTAACGAGATTTTGCATTTTCTGGGCAGAAAAGACATTTATATCTTGGTTTAATTAAATCTTACGTAGTATGAATATCTTTAAAATGTAAACGAAGACATTACGATCAAGCTGAGTGATTTAAATGCAGGTAGTAATTTTTAAACGCACTTATGAATATGAAGGGCCAGGGGGAAAAAAGATGAAAGTCATTTTTTCGGCAATTTTGAGATATTAGCGCTGTCTTGGGGCTATGAAGGATTAATATCATCTGGTAGAACAACAAGGGGGGAAAAAGATGAGAATCGACCAAAATGTGCATGAAAACTCTTTTAACTACAAAGGGAGTTACGAGAAATCAAACTTTGTTCTTCGTTTTTCTCGAAATCACTTTTTGGTCACTTTCATCTTTTTTCCTCCTGGCTCTTCATATACATGTTTTAGTTATGAGACTTAGATAAGTTGAGATAATAAATCGAAAAAGTAACCATGTAAGTGATCAGTAAATATGCAAGTAAACATATGTTAGAAGTTACGAATATGGGTAAGCTGAAAACTGAAATTTTGAGGCTTTCCTCCTTCAATGATATGAAAACTTGGGATATTTTATTGTTTTTAGGAAGTTAAAAAAAAAAGTTGCATTTTTTAAATATTTAAACCAAACTTTGCTTTATAAAAGAGTGTGGAACTGGTAGGGAATTTGAAGTAAAGACATTCGGAAAAGATGCAAAAGATGGATTAAAAAGAATAATTATATGCCTGCCATCCTTAATATCAAAACTGCGTCTTTAGTCTCTAAAGTCTAGTTTTACATGTTGATAAAAACATATAAATTTGTTTAAAATCACATGGTAATTGAAAATGCAAATATAGGAGAGAGTGAAGTTACTTGATACTTCAGGATGCATGTTCTTCTTCTCTAATCACGAAAATGAACTAGTACACAAGTTTAAAAATAGCGACTAAACCGACCACTCATGGCAGGTGCACATCTCCAAATGTCAGATGATTTGTTTTGCACAAGCTTTTGAGGTTATGTGTCGTTTTCAGTTTTTTTCGACTTAGGATTTATTCGGTTGCTGGCTTTCTTGAAGAAGCTAAGCAATGCATTTATAGTATAGTACGCTGCAAACAAAAAGCTGTTTTTACAGTATAATACTGACAGCAGAGGTTCCAGTTTAAAACTGTAAAATACACTCTAATAAGCTGTGAAACTAGCAATTTTACAGTTTACTACTGTAACCTAGCAATTTTATAGTTTGCAGCTAACTGAAATTAGCAATTTTACAGTTTATTACTGTAAAATTAGTTGTATAATACTGTAAAAACAATAGTTATTTTTTGCAGTATAGAATGTTTAAAACAATATTAAAAGTGTGAGAAGTACCAACTAGCGGCTTCTGTTTCTGCAATTTTGAAATATGTTTGAAAAAAGTATAATTGGGGACACTTGATTCTTTCGAACCAATTAGACTTGATCCGGACCTACTGCCCTTTAAAACGATTATACTTATTCGTGTGAAGGGCGTGGAATTTATGCACCTTGTTGCTTAGAAGAAAGGTCGTTGCTTTACAAAAGAAAGTGTACATCTAAAGTGAAACCTTAATTCTGTACCTCAGAACCAGAACGACGTAAGTCCAAAAATGGCGATTTTCACTTTTTTGCTTCATTGTATGTAGAATCTTATTCCCCATCGACCCATTAAATCAGTATTCTATAAAACAAATTCCTTCACAATTATTTAGCAGCGTGAAAAGAGCGCGAGTCCCATCCTTTGCATGTATCCGCCAATCTTTGTCGCCCTCTACTGCAAAATGGCGAAAATGGACTTACGTTAGTCTGGTTCTGAGGTACAGAATTAATATCGAAAGTTTAGAAGATAGCTGACTGGGAAGAAGTGCTACGTTATCACATTGTTATAAAAAGTCCACACTAGCTTCTAATTTTACTGTTAAACTTGTCGGATTTTTTACTTTTTCGAAATTATTTTTGAAATTCTAAAAGATATAACTTGTTTCTTTACTTGCAAACTATTTGTTTCAGTTGATTGTTGGTGTCAATTTTGAAGTATTTTTATAGTTTTTAACTTTAAAACACTAATTGACGTCACTAATAGAATATATGTTTACGTTCAAATAAGATTTCAGTACTTATTTCTTAGTTTTCATTGACTAATTTGAACTCTTGACTAATTTAAAAGTATGAGTTTCTGTAGCAGTGTCCATTATTTTCCATCAGAGTTAATTGTGTTTTTTAAGTTTTAATTTTAATAGCCATTGTTTTTTTTTGTTTCATTTTTCAAATCGAGATGAACAGCTTTGTTTTCTTGATGAATAATTAATTAGCTCACAATAATGGAAATTTGTCTTGATTTAAATTCTTTATAAGGGCAACCCCCCTGGATCAAGTGTCATGCAGCGCGGTATCAAGTTTTCCTGTGCAAAGAAGACTTAATCCTTTCTCCTTATTTTGGTTTTTCAATAATATATTTTATCACAAGAAATAGATTGAGAAAAACTTTTTGTATTCAAGGTATTTTTGTGTGGATAAACACTGCTCTAATTGTTCCAAGTGAGATCTTTTAGTCTTAGATCTATTGATTTAAATACAAATTATAAGATCTAACAAAAACGGGGATAAACTAACCATAGTTTCCTCTACTGTAAATGTTTAAACCATGCAAATGGCTATGGATTGTAAGGCTAGGATGAAACACTAAATTCAGTTGTGTCTTCGAGGTGAATTTTAATTTTTTATTGCAGTAAATATAATTGTGTTACCTACAAAGAGCTAAACAGTTCACAATTATTTTAAAGAAATGTAAAACTGGACTTTCAAAGAAAAAATATTGCGATATGAAAAAAAAAAAAGGTCAATTTTTATTAATTTCAAGCAACTTTACTGCATATGTGAGAAATAAAAATTAAGAGTGTTCGTAGGAATAATTTAAATAACATTAAAACAAAAATAAATAAATAAATAAATGTGTGTGTTTTAGCATTTTTGAAATTTTTCAAATTTTTTTCTATATTTAGGATCCGAAAACACATTTTAGAAGTCATTTTTGAAAAATCTTCATATTTCGGCCCTCTCTGGTGAGAAAAGGCTCTGTTACTGAAAATTAAGTGAAACTATATGCAGTATTAAGCATTGTCTTCGTCTATTACAATGTAAAAGGAGGAGAAAATTCTTTTTATGGCCTCGCTTGAAGAATGTATCACTGGGAGCATTATTAGTTTATTTGACTTCTATAAAAACATGGAGAAGGCGCAAGGGAATTCGAACTGGCTCAAAGATGCTTTGAATGACTGCAATGCATGTGGAAATTACACGACCAAATACATTGGTCATGGCATTATTAAACCATGATTCTGGACTCTAAACATTCAAATTTTAACAAACATTTGAATATTTACATGATACATGAAAAATAACAATTGTTATTATGCAACGAGTATAATAAATTTAGTTCTATTTTTAACAAAAAGAAATATAAATAACAAAGAAATATTTTAGAAAAATCTTCTTCTTTATAATTATTATCTTCAGGCGCATGATCAAAAACGGAATGATTGAAGCGATTTGTTTCAATAGATACGGCTATGTTTTAATTGCAATAAATATATTTCATTTTTTATTCGTGCAGATTACGCTGCTTTCAGGTTTAATTTATGATGGCCATTAACAAGCCGACATAACAAACCACTCACTTGTAAGATATTCGAAAGTCGAAGTAACTGTTTAACTTACAGTATAACGATCTAAACTTTATTATTTTTTTTATTTAACATAAAATGATGCTGCTAATGGTATGCTTCTTTTACGCTCAATATAGTTTCACTCTAAGAGTTTATGGGTTGGAATGAAAAATAGCTTGAGTTTCATGAAAATTTAATTGATGGCATTGTATACTAAGTCGTACAGTCTTCCGAAAACGAAACACATTATACATATATATATATATATATTTATTGGCAAGTTTTTATTTCGTGATGTCTAGAATTTATATTTTAAACAAGTACATTTTTAACTTATATACTTTTCAAAAAATTAATTTTGATTCAAGATAAATGTAACAATGCATTATTTTCTGTAAATGTAGGAAATATCGCGTCCAGAGTTTGAAAATCAGTTACCTATGTTACGATGCATTGAAGAGAAATTTTGAAACATAAAAATGACTAGCTGTCGTGGCCGTCACGAAACTTTCTTCTATATCTATCTTATGAATTACGGTTACAAAATAAAATACGTACTCGCCCGAGTAATTGGAGACAGCTCCAATTTCCCAATTATCGTAATAACCCTGCAAATGCAGAATCAATGAGCGAAATTGGAAATCATTGCAAAAGCCTTGTTTAGATAAATTGCAAACATTTTATTTGTTAGTAAAAAGAAATTGGCAACAGTTAAAAATTTCAAATCATTGAAAGTTTTCAGCTGTTTTGATAATTAAATAGCGTGAAAGCGATTTTTTAATGAATTAATTTTTTCGCATTGTTGACTAAGCGCAAAAATCACCCCACCCTCCCCCTGGGGCGATTGGCGCCAAAATTTATTCGATGCTTGCTTCCATATTGGGTTAGTGTTATTCCAAATTTCATTCAAATCGCAGCAATATTTCCCGAGATACAGTAGGTGCAATGACAAAATAAGCACTTTTGATTGCTCCACCCCCCTTTGAGATATTGACACACAAATTGAATCAGCACTTGTACTCAATAGGGTCTACCTATGGACCAATTTTCGTTTGATTCCGCCGGTTACTTCCTGAGATATAGCAGTCACCCCCGCGCAGAACACGTGCGATTGCTCCACCCCCCTTGGAGATATTGACAAACAAATTGAATCAGCACCTGTACTCAGTAGGGTCTACCTATGGACCAATTTTCGTTTGATTCCGCCGGTTACTTCCTGAGATATAGCAGTCACCCTCGTGCAGAACACGTGCGATTGCTCCACCCCCCTTCGAGATATTGACAAACAAATTAAATCAGCACCTGTACTTAGTAGGGTCTACCTATGGACCAATTTTCGTTTGATTCCGCCGGTTACTTCCTGAGATATAGCAGTCACCCCCGCGCAGAACACGTGCGATTGCTCCACCCCCCTTGGAGATATTGACAAACAAATTGAATCAGCACCTGTACTCAGTAGGGTCTACCTATGGACCAATTTTCGTTTGATTCCGCCGGTTACTTCCTGAGATATAGCAATCACCCCCGCGCAGAACACGTGCGATTGCTCCACCCCCCTTGGAGGAATTCGCTAAAAAAAGTCAGGTGCACCAGTTCACATGGTGGTACATATGTGCAAACATTTTTGTTCGATTTCATTCAGTAGTTTTTGCTCTAGCGCGGCCACAAAAACTGGTCACACACATACAGACTCACACACACACAGACAGACAGACAGACAGACATTTTCCAAAAATGGTCGAAATGGACTCAGCGCACCTCAAAACGTGCAAATCCGTCAAAATTCGACATTCGAAAATTTTCACGAAACCAATACTTTCTTCTATATATTAGATATAGAAGAAAGTAAAAACGACAAATTACATGTTCATTAGATTTTTTACTCAATTTAATTATTTAAAAATGACTAGATACAGTAGTATTTGGATTTTTACCCTAAGAGAAAAAAAAAGTGTCTAAAAATTCAAAACCTGTTGCAGAACAATAACATAGTAGGAAAATGTTATTTATCCTTTATTGTTTTTTATTTCATGTTTACGTTTTTTTTCCCTCAGAGTTGCAGCACGAAACAAGAAATATTGTTCTAAATTCCACGGTATCACTTAAATTTTAAAAAATCTAAGCAAGGAAAAAAGAAGTAAAAGACTACTCTCAACATTTTATTTGTTTTGACAAGGAGGAAGAAATACGCATTTACTTTGTTATGCATTTAAGAGTCATATTTTTTCTTAATTTAATATTTTTCCAGACAAATAAATAAATTATAAATTAATTTCAGTAAACATAGCATTGGTTTGACGTTACGATTTATCTCCTATAAGATAATAAATTATTTATAAAAAAAAACATTTGTATAATCGCTTTTTGATTCTGAAAACATAGCGTAAGTATAGTTAGTACTGCCGTGCTAAGCGCAAATGTGGTATCTGCAGTAGAGCTCAAACTGAGATAAAACTCTTTAAAGTTTTGCTCCACCATGTATTTGATTCAGATAAAACTTTTTCATAATTTATTTTAAAATGTTTTCCGTTCTCAAATGACCATATAATTTTGTATTTAGGTAAAATACGTCACAAAGAGCAGCCTGGTGACGATAACTCAATTTTGTTAAAAAGTGCAGATACGACTTTTGTGTTTAGCACGGCAGAGTACAGCTCCATAATTTAACACTATGCAGCTCATTTCAATGCAAAAGAGATGGTATCATAGATTATAATGGTGGCACACCGTAATCAGAGCAATCTGGTTTTGCATTGTGATGCTGATAATAGCGAGGACCAATGGCATTCAGCTTACGATTGAATTTGGCAGCACATTCCAAATTTAATTTGAAAAACTCTTATCCCAAAAATATGAGGAACTAAAGAAATTTGAAATAAAATCTAACCCATTAATGCCTAGCGTCCCTTTTTAGGGACGGTCCAAAAAGTTTCTGAATTGACCAAAAATGAACATTTCAACCAAATAATAGTGTTCAATTATTACTTTGGTATTGTTTCAATTCATTATTAACAGCTTGCAACACATAACCATTGTAAAGTGTGTTCTGTGGCCATGTAACCAGTATACAAAATATCTTTGGAAAAAAATGTCAGGCATTAATGGGTTAGTGAAAGAGAATGCGCTTGCTTAATCCCGATTTATCAACATTGTTTTAAAAAGTAATATCATTTAAAAAGCACGACGATCAGTGGCCTGCTTATTTTTCTGTCATTATGATGGGTACTTAAAGGAATGTTTTAAAAATCATGGTCTCAAAATTCATAAAAGAAACGCATTCGTAACGAAAAATAAACTATGTTTTAGAATGGCATTGAAGTAGTAAGAAAAACTTTCCTTTAACAATGAAACTAAATGAACAATTAACGTAACTCAACTAAAAACTAGAACAAACTGTAACAAGTAGTTATTTCTTCATGTGAATGGCCTCGTTAGACCTCTTTTATTGTTGGAAAAACTCTCACTACACAAAAAGGTACTTTGGATAAAACAAAATCACTGTAGTATTATTTTTCCGAAAAAAAATGTATTAGCATTACGTAACCTATGTGCTTTTTCTTCTGTAAATTATTTCAAAATTTCCAAGTGTGGAAGGTATGCACTGAATACATGTTACAGAGGAGAAAAAGGATATACACATACAAAGAAATTATTCCAATACTGAGCAGTAAGTTACCCACCCTAAGCCAGGGCTAAGGCAAAGCTACATAAAATTTAACAACAACTAAAGGTCGAGACTAGCGGTTGTCACTTGCCAGAGGCGACTAAAATTTTTTTTTGGTGGCTAAAAGATATTATGTGGTTCTCCAAACTGGAGACCTGCTTTTTTTTTCTGAACAAAAATACAAACTGCCGGTTTATCGTGCCGTTTATGAAAAGAAAACGGCCATTAGTATCGTCACTGACGGCAACTGTTTATTTGGAGAGAAAACCGACCCATCTGCTGTACGAAACATTAAAATACATAATTTCAATTCAGAAAATGCAATGAAGCTTTGTTGGAAAAGGTAGTCAAATCTGGCCAAATTTATGATTAATCAGATAAAATATTTTTGAAAAAAAAAAAAAAAAACCGACTTCAGTTGGAAATTGCTTTAAAAAGTAAAAAATAATTTTTTTCTTTGTACACCATCGAAACTAATTTTAAACAGAAGTTTTGAAGTCGGCGCAAAATCAATGCATTGAATCATACGCAACTACAATTCAACTATAAATATAAATTTTAATGGATGCATTTCATTGATTACCGCACATTCGTGTAATGGTACAAATATTCTGTTTTTAATTTTCAATGGTTTCTCTGAAAAATGTTGGCAAAATAGGGTTAAATATCATTTGGCCTATCGTTTTTGCGCCGACTTCAAAACTTATGTTTAAAAGTAGTTTCGATGGTGTTCAAAGAAAAAAATAATTTTTAATTTTTTGGAGCAATTTCCAATTGAAGTCGGCTCTATTTTTTTCCCCAAAAATATTTCTCTATCTATTCAAAATTGAAAAAAAATGGACATTTTGGGACAAAAAATTTGAATTTTAAGCTTTTTGGATTTTTTTTTAATACTTCAAAACTCCGCCTATGTGCATTAAGGAACCTCTAGTGCATTAAGGAACCTCTGTGCCAAGTTTGATGAAAATCCGATGAAAACTGGATTTGTATAAAGAACAAACATACAAGTATATATATATATATATATAAATACATACATCCATTTTTATCTTGTTATTTGGATTTTAAAATAAATTAATTTTTTGGGCAAAAGGTTTTTTAGTTTTTTTAAACATTTTCTTTTATACATAGTAATTTAGTTAAGATATATGCAAGTACATAGTGTAATATTACTATATGCAGAATAAAGGGAAGTGGAATTACAATTTCGGCACTTGGTTCAAAGTAGTAGTCTATTTAGGGGCCTTAGTTCAAAGTGGACACCAACAACGCCACAGTGAGCACTAACTTTGTTGGGTTTACTGATGACCACTGGCCCTATCAATTTTTTTTAGCCTCAAGCTTTTCCGACAACCCATTGCATACTCTGGATGGGGGTTTTTAATTCCAAGTAGGGTGGGGGGGATTCACGTTCTGTCATAATTACAACATATTTTACAATTCAGAGCAGAGCTAATTTATTTCCCCTGATCACCTTAATGACGGGCGTGACTTTTTTTTTCTCTGCCTATTTTGAACTTATCTCTAAACCCTGCGACTCGATACTGGATATTTCAAAACAGTTTAATTAATTTAATCGTTCATTTCAGAAGCCACCCAAGCGACAAAATTTCAAATTTTAAGGAATCATTTATTTTTTCACGTTAAACTATTTAATAGTGATTACAACAATATTTTCTGAAAGAGATGTATCTAAATATATATTTTTTTCAGTTTAATATATTGAAATCCTAATCGATCTTTTCATAAATAACGGAAAAAAATACTTTTTCGAACTTCTAGTGTTTGTCGCTGAAGTAGTTTCTGAAATAAACAATTGAATTGATGCAATTGTTTTAGTTATTAATCGCAGTAACACAAATTTAACTTCCGTTATATGATTTGCGTTGACCTTATTTTTGGTGTTATACCACCTGATACTTCAACAGAACGCTCGAGAGTTTATGACATCCAATCACTGTTCTTCCAGGCGGCAGTAATCGATCAAATTTACTTTCAGCGGGAGATGATCGCGTGTCACTTGAGATTTTACGCCTCGTACCCCGTTAAATACAAGAAGTGAATTAAAGCACCAACTTCTCTTCTCAAATATCCTGAGGGCAGTGCGATTATTTTCATTATGAAGCGTTTGAAAACGGGTTTGTTAATTTAAAATAATGAATGTGTTTTTAATGCGTGATTAAGTGTGACACTTAGCTTTATTAAAGATATTGGATTAAAAGAAGTGTTGGAGGCTCATTTGCCTCAGGCAAACAAATTCTGTTGCATATAAAACTGTGGTTTTGTATAATAATTTAATCGACTTATTTCGTTTAAATATAAGTCACTTGTTTTGTTTAGAAGTATTTAGTAACAAATAAATTTCCAGAGAATAATGATTTTCTTAAACGATAAATAATGGTAAACGTTTTTTTTTGCTTTAAAAAAAAAAAAAAAATCACGTTTTTTCTTTTTTTTTTTCTTTTCTTTGTGCAAACAAGTTTGCATCATTTGATTGTTTTACGTAGTTCTACTTTGCCAAATTTTAAAATGCATTATAATTAGTATTTGTGCGAATATAAAAAATATTAATAATTTTACTTCTATTATTTCAAACAATTGCTTTGTAATCGACATATCGACATGATTCTATTTCTTTTTATTTCCTTCTTTGCAGTT
>JAXGGA010025667.1:0-10313 GCA_038373865.1 Uloborus plumipes
AACTATGAAATGAGATAATCTTTTTTCGTGGTGTCTAAGTCAAGTAATGACCTCTTAAGAATTATATATTGTTAAAAACTCAAAGTTTTGTATGTATACTGCAAAATTACTTTACGTGACTAAAAATTAAAAGAAATTACAGTGCCTAAAATTTTAGTTCGTAATTCTCCGTGAAAATGAGAAGAATTCATAAAATTGCAGAAATAAATCCAACTTCTTTGAATTTTCTCTATCTATGCATATTATGATAGAAATAATATAATAAAAAATCATGCAGCTCCAAATCGCGCTCTTTTCGAAAATGCAGAAAACCAATCAGAGCACTGAACGAGTTAACAAGATTTTTGAGAAGTAAATTGAAACGCGTCAATTTATTTGGAAAAGAAAAATAAGTTCCATTTGTGACAATGAATTCCATAGGGCAAGATTTTGAAATCAGATTGGATTATTTTTTTCATTCACAAACTCTACTACTCCAATTTTTCCGTATTCCCCAAATAAGCGCTATGTAGAAATGGTCCATCATCAAAAGAATGAAAATTGAACGAAACTGGAAATACTGCATTGTAAAAAGAAAATACATTCTGAAATGTTATTTGCTTTAGCTCAGGTATCTAATAAGGAACTGCTGAAAGGAATCAGCTTAATGTACATGCATAAGAATGCGCGAACAGCACAGATAGTTTTTAAGGAGTTCCTGTTTTCTTACGCTGTTTTACCAAATACCAGTTTATTGCATTTATACACGCAACTTGCATATAAATAGCTACAGCTGGACAAAGTTTTAATAAAATACTACTTTTACGAAATAAGGAAATACGTATTTAATTAACACGACTTTTGATGACAACCTACGTGATTTTTATTTTTGTTATGTTCGTCGACACAGTTCAAATAATACATATTAATAGCAAGGCATGAAAAATATTTTTGATAAAAAAATAATTTTACCATATTTTTTAATAAATTAGTATGGTGCTTCTTCCTTGTTACCTTAAATGAAAAGAATATAATAAACCAAATGATTTGCATTAAGTTTATTTGTTGGAAATACTGCAATTTACGCCAATCTCGATGCCTAGTAAGTCTTGACGCTTTTTATAAAACTCTTGCAAAAGAAATTTAAAAAAAAATGCAATGAAGTGTAACGTTGGAAAGCACTGTATTGCGGACACCCATAAAAATTTGCTAAACAAAGTTTGTTTTATCTCTTGAAAAATCAAACATAAAACAAGAAAGTAAACATTAAAAGTTCTAAGTTCTCAAAGTTTCCAAAGATTGAGTTCCAAGATTGGCACTGACAACTGCTATTAATATTCACAATAGACTTGGTTTTTTGGCGGTTTTCAAGTGACTGTCCCGTAAGATGACATACTCAGCAACATTAGTCCATGTATAAAGCGTGGTCGTAGTCAGTTAGAGGATCCTACTGCCATCTTATGCATAACTGTGCCATTAGGGAATATTTTCACGAAAAACAGATATATCGACGCGTCAACTTCTCACTAATTTGTGTATTTTAAATCTTCGCCTGTACTAGTTTATTCATTTACTTTGCTATTATTACTAGTATTGTTTTGATTTTCTTTTTTTCGCTGTATTTTTCGAATGGCGTGACTTCTTATCATGTAACCGGGATGGATATGAATCTTGATGGAAACAGTATTTCTGAGTTTCTGAGGTTTTTTCTCAACGTGAGAAATAGTTAGTCCCACATTTGCCGTTTTTTTTTTTTTTTTTGTATAAGGGTCAACTGCATAGTAAGGATCCAAATACTATTGATATTGGATCCAGAAGTCAGAGAGGAACCAAACCTAGTTCCCCGAGTGATCTCAAAAAGTAAATGGTAAGTCGTATGATCATGATGTTGCTGGAAAGAAGTTCGTGAAATATGCTGTAGATATAAGTTGCTGTAGAATAAGATTTCCATAAGTTTTAAATACAAGATGAGAAACTCGATTTACAAGCAGCAAATATTTATAACTATTAGAATAGAGAAAGAAATATTTTCTGTTAAAATAAATTAATTAAATTCACAAATATAGATATCTGTCCTGAGAATAATATGAGACGTCCCGAAACTCAAATAACGTGTGGAACTTATAATGGCTTTAAACACATAACATAATTCAGTGAGTAACCTCCCTTCCCTAGTAGCAAATTTCGTTTTTTAAAGGTTGTAAAATGGTTATTAACGTTTTGACAACGGATTAAAAACGTTTATAAAACGTTTAAAGTTTTTTGTGCTACCTGGGTTAAGCAAGGGCTAAGGCGGAAACACGCAATATACCACCAACTCGTTAATTTCCATTCATGGACTGCAGTTTCTGGCTTATTATGCCCTCATCGGCATGGAATACGAAAGTAAACGAGTTGGATGCAAAATCGGCTCTCTTTGATCTACAAGAGAATTTTTGCCTCCAACTCGTTTACTTTCATATTCCATGCTGATGAGGGCATAATAAGCCCGAAACTGCAGTCCATGGATCGAAATGAACGAGTTGGTTGTGTATTGCACATCATATAATTGTTGCATAATTAGAAACTCTTTGTTTCATTCTTTACACTCAAGCTAAAATTTCAATCGTACTAAAAAGGACAATGGTCAATGTAGCTGCGTTAACATAATTTTATTCTATATCGACGTAACCTTCAAGGATTGATCAGCAAAAAATTATGCGCAGATGACTTTTTCTTTTTTTTTTTCTTTTTTTTTTTTTTAATTTAATTTTTTACTCCGAAACGACAGCCTTTTCTTCCAAAAAGGACTAAACAATTCTTCTAAATCATGGAATATTATTGTGTTACTTTGACGGTAATGGGATAACCCGATTGTTCTAGAAAAATACGTGCCAAGATCTTTATGTTTAGCGCGTTATTAAAATAGGCTATATTGAAAACAGAGCATTCGTTTATACAAACGTAGAACACGCAATATTTTCAGACACTGTTGTAAACAAAATGAACCCGAAAATTAATTTAAGCAGGATTTAAGTATTTTTTCCACTGATGTACTTAACTTAAGGGAGGGGGGTTGCGGTAAGTATTAAACAAAATTAAAATACACCGATTCAATTAAAATTTGTTTTCACCTAGGAGGAAACTGCATATATTTATTTATTTATTCAGGATTTACTAAATAGTTTTGCATTTATTCTATAAAAAAATATTGTTTGAGTGTTTTTTTTCCAGTCAAAATTCAAACAATGTCCAATTTCTACACTTTTACTACTGTTTGGAAGTTTATATTTTGTCTGATTACTGTTGATAAACAAATTTAAATTACACTCTTTCTGCAATAACTAAAAATTCTATATTTTTTGAAGAAAAAAAATACGGTAGAAAAAGGTAGTAAATTTAAAAAATAAATAAATAAATAAAAATAAAACTTATGTTTAACGTGCTTTTGCAAAAGAAAAGATTAAAGTACACCAATTTTCGAAAATTAACTACTATTTATTAATTTCCCAGGTAGCGCAAAAAACGTTTAAACGTTTTTTAAACGTTTTTAATTCGTTGAAACAACGTTAACAACCATTTTACAACCTTTAAACAACGAAGTGTGCTACTTGGGTTGTAGTTTGTACCACTTAAAATACATATCTCATTTTGAGCTATTTTTTTAACTTCACAAAAAAGTGTCACGAGTTTTTAAAATGCAGAGAAGTTGTTCTATATGAATGTTGATATTGTCATCACCTTCAAATACTATACTTACTTTTGATCTCATTTTCCTGAAACGATATGTCAAATCGTTTCTCCAATATCAATCTTGGAAAAAAAAATACATTTAGGAAAATATGAATGTTCTTTTTATCTTTCTAAACTTGTTTCTCTAATTCAAACAGCAATACAGTAAATGGGAACAGGATTTGTATGAAATAAAAGGGAAGATGAAAGCAAATATATTTTCGATACATTAAGATAGCTTTGCTGTCATCTGATAACATCTTTTAAAAGAAAATTCTATAATGTAGTAAATGCTGAGGATTTGTATCTTCTATCGGTTTGATTTTTTTTAATGCAATTTTCAAGAATAAATGCTGATATTTCCTTTGAAAATGTAAAAGGCTTAGAGGATGATTTAAAATGATTATGCGTATCCATTAAATAAATTTCTAGTAAAAAAAACATTTAAAAAAATTGAAGCAATGTAAAATTGTTTTTTAAATTTATTGTCAATAGAAAAGGATATTTTTTCCTCTTCTGAAATTTTGTCAAAAAGTTATGTTTTAGGGCCTTTTTTTTGTTATAAAGGAGTATTTTTAGGTTCATGACTGTTTTAAATAACTCATCGCCTATCATAGTTTAGAAAGTAATACAAATATTAGTAACAGAATAAGAAAAATTGAGTCCGGTTTGTTTACTACATTTATGCCCATAAATTAAGGATAATTCAGAATTACCGGAAAATCAAACTCTAAAATTAATAAAACAACCGTAAAATAGCTACACACATCTTCATGAAAAATATGCAAATTACAGGGAGCAACTGGATGACGCCGTCACAATGACGAGAGTGATATATAAGGCAATAAAGTTAAAGTGTGCGCACGCATTTACAAGCCTTTAGGTGCTCTTGCAGAGTAATTATGACCAAAAGGAAGCATTCTGAATTCTTTTTACGCGGTAGAATTATCGGTTGCGTGGAATGAGGGCGCACACAACAGGAGGATTCTGAGGAACTTGAAATAGCCCAGAGTGTCATCTCCAGGCTTTGGAACGCTTCCAGGACGATGGTAACGTGAGTACGCGTTACAGTAAAGGTTGTCCTCAAGTGACAATACCGAATGAGAACCGATATTTGGCAGTTTCTGCCAAAAGAAGCAGATAGAGCACAGCATCAGACCTATATCGTCAGCTCTCTTCAGCTACTGGGACGACATTTTCAAGGCAGACATTCTACACACGGTTAGGGGAGATGGAACTGTATGCGCGTATACCTGTCAGATGTGCCCCCCTTACTGTAAGTCATTGTCGCCTTCGCTTAGATTGGAGTAGAGAGCATGCATTATAGACACCGCAACAGTGGACCTGTGTGATGTTTTCTGACGAGTCTAGGTTCCGTGTGCAATAAGATTCTCCGCGGATTATCCTTTGGAGAAAGCTAGGTACCCGTTACCACCAAGAAAACATCGTTGAACGGCACCGTTATGGTGGTGCAGGATTGCTCGTTTGGGGAGGAATTATCCTGGGTTCCAGGACACAGTTGCATATTTAAACTGGAACCATGACAGGCCATATCTATCCGGACGTTATTCTGGATCAACGAGTACGCTTATTTCGGGGCTCTATGGGCGTAGAATTTGTGTTTATGGATGATAACGCCCGTCCGCACCATGAGAACATCGTGAACGAATGCCTTGAGTAGGAGGATATCACCCGTATGGACGCCAGCATTCTCACCCGACTTGAATCCAATAAAGCACGTATGGGATATGCTTGGCCGGCGAGTTGCAGCCCGTCAACCACCTCCTACATGTCAATCGGAGCATTTGGAGATTGTTATTGATCAGATGGGTTTAAAAGAAAAAAGTGCTCCAAACATATTTTTGCAATGTGATTATTATTGTTGGACTGTAATTTGCAGCAGTAATTGCATTTAATAAATAATAAAAAACAATATTAAAAGTTAATTTTTTGGCGACTTTTTTACAATTTGGCATTCAATTCTATTTCAGTATATTTGCTTTTATCGTATTGCGATATTAACGTTCTTTCAAAAGTGCGTCATTTCGGAAAATGTATTACTTTATTTTTGAAGTTAGGAAAGAAAACTTTCTTCTTCTTTTAAACTTTGGTAAGATTTCTGATGGTTTCTGTGAGCAACAAAATTGTTCTTATTTTCTCTTTTAGCTTATTTGTGCACCTCTCCTTGGGGTTGCATTTGAATATCCCCAAGGGGTGTTGTACCCCTTTTATGGGGTAAATCAGTGTTTTCAAGGCAGACAAAAGTGATATGAATTGGCGCGACCACTTGGCGATCTATCGCCAAGCTTTTGGTCGCCAAGTGCTTGACGCCAATTTGGCTACATATCACCAATTTGGCGAAAAATTTAGCGAAAAAATTATTATTTTTTTATTTGGGTTCAATTTGGCGCTATTGGCAATATTTTGCGAAAAATTCACTGAATGATGTTAAAATCGGTGATGTTTAGGAGATTAATCATTGTAAAACCTTTTTTTTTAATTGTTTCGTGAAAAACTAGGGATGTAAATGTTTGAATTGTTATCTTGCTCACTCCAAGCACTATTTTAGCACTTAAAGCATCTACTAAGAAAATTACACGTAAAAGGAAGTAGTGTAGTGTCCATACTAAATTGTGATATCATACTTTGAAGGAATTATAGTTGAATTATAACTAACATAGAGTATGTTTTCTGCTATATCAATTTTTTTACAAATGAACTTCTAATTTTATACCACGGGCAAAGTTGTGCGTAGTAAAGAAATAAAATAATGTTCTACAAGTAAAGCATGAGCACTACAAAGTATTGAAACATAACTTATGCAATGTGTATATTACTACTAAGTAGGTAATTAAAAAAAATCACATTATTTCGAAATTGAATGGGAATGTAATATTGTGATTCATTTACGAGGGCAATGTTTTAGCATACATTTGTCAATGGTTGCGTCATCTTACTACTCTAGACGGTACGTTGGTGGATTAAAGCTTAAAGAAACCAGGGTTGTGCGGTTTACAGAAAGTTTTGTTCGCTGGTTAAGTTAGGTGGTATAGTAGGTGTAGTACCATGACACCTAGTGTTGTCATTGCAAACACCTTATATACGTTTCTCCAAATTTTCCTTCCAATTCCTGGAAATTTACGGTTTATCTGCTTGTCCGTATAAAGCATGACAATACGGAAGTTTTCGATTTTTTAAATTTTGTTTTCATATGATAGAACAACATACATGAACATTATTGGTGAAAAAAATTTTTTTTTAATTATTTTTAAAGTTCAAGCAACGATGATATCATATGACTGAGGGGTTTCACTCTTCGATCACAAGCCGGAAGGAGAGCGAGAAACTTTGTATATTGCCCAGAGAGAAAACAGATTTTTGTTGCTCTTTCGCAACGCTGTTCCTCCGGTTGCCGAAACAAGCAAAAGTCGCCAAATAAAGTCTTTCTGAAAAAATTAATACGGTTTCCGCCACAAAAAGTTTAAAACTAGCAATGCTGACAAATCATCAGATTGCCATTTGACGAATCCAATCTCCATCGTGAATTAATAGCTTTAAACTAATTGATAAGGGAAGGAAAAAAAAACTTCGCAATGAAAAAATATAGTATACTGCCGTGCTAAGCGCAAAAGTGGTATCTGCAGTCGGGCTCAAACTGAGATAAAACTCTTAAAATTTTGGCACCAACATGTATTTGATTCAGATGAAACTTTTTCAGCTTTTAAAAAAAATATTTCCCGTTCTCAAATGACCATAGAAAATTGTACTTAGGTAAAGTACGTCACAAAGAGCCACCTGGTGGCGATAACTCAGTTTTGTTAAAAGAGTGCAGATACGACTTTTGTGCTTAGCACGGCACTATAGCTGTAAGACATCTTTTGTATGTGAAAGGCTGAAATTACAGTTATCAGACGTCACTGGTTTCGTTTCTCCAGGCATTTTTATTGCACGAGGGTTTTTTTTTTTTTAAATCACTACAAAACAAACACTGTGTTTTAAAATTCGGCATTGGTGAATTTTTGTGTTTTGTAAGTCTCTTAACAATATCTAGTAGTCAAAGTAGGGATATTTAATAGGTTGAAACTTCCTGAAGAGGCTGCAACTGGCAGACCACTTGAGACACATCAGGATGTACCTTATATACTTTTCTCCAACATATTGATTAGTTTGACCTTAAAACCGTTGGATGAAAGTGCGGAGCACTGAAATTAAAGCGATCATTATTAATACGCAAAAAATCGAACAAATAAGAAATTTCTCATGAGACTAACTTAAAATAATGAGTGTAAAAAATAATAAATGAAAAGTTGCTAAAATTACCGAGTAAAGAACTTTATTAAAACTTAACGAAGTACTGAATCTGCACTCACCGCTTTTAACACAATTTAAACGCGAAAATACATTGAGCAGAAAATAAAAGTAACAGCCTTTTCTGTATCATTTGATTAACAGGTGATTATCCAGTCATCTTAATTGCTTAGTGTATCATTAAAAGGGATAATTACCGTAGAAAAAGAAAAGTTCTTTGTAGGTCTTCAAGTTAATTCTATATATATCCGAATTTAGTTAGTGAAAAATTTGTGAATAAGTTTGTTATTTTCATTTCTTACGTGTTTATTTACTACGAAAATAAAACCTCCTTACCTACAATTTTACATTTAAGTGATTAATTTACCTTTTTGATGTTTTAGCACAAATTCAAGACATACTATGTATGTCGTAAGGTTAAATTTGTTACATCTAAAATGTAATTTGAATGCTTAAACAATGCATGTATAAAATATATTTGTTTATTTATTTATTGAGATCAGTTATGTTACTTGTTTAAAATATTGGTATATGGTAACATATATTTTAAATTCAAAAGCAGACCTTTAATCTCATGGCGAAAAATCTTGTACATATAATGTATCACATTGGGAAAATACATAGAATAATTAACTATAAAAATAATTTCACATGTGTCTTTTAACTAAGAAGATTTGATTAAAAAACTGCCTGATATGATTAAAAATAAAAAATCTAAAATGACGCGTTTTTAAAACTAATGATTCATAGTTTTATAATTTGCGTTGTTTCATTAATAAATAATTATTTTACTGATGCAAATAGAAGTCTATGGCTGCAGACAAGGTGGTTAGAATTCAAAAATACTTTATATTGTGGGAAGACAATCTTACGAACAATATTGGTGAATTATTATAAACGAATTAAATAAAAGCAATAAGACTAGTAGTGATAATAATTGCAGTAACTTTAAATATTTAAAATGTGCCAGAACCCTTTTTGGCGGGTGGCTGAATTTTGCTTAGCTTTGATTTCAATAGTCATAATATATTAGAGAAAAAAATGCAGAAATAACTGCAATGCTTTAGAAAAAGTCCCCTTTTGGAGGAAAAAAAATGTTCAAAGTAAATTATAAAAAGCGGATATATTTAAAAAATAAATTCCTTAACTGAAATTAAATTAGGTGTTTGTCTTTTTTAAAGATTGAGGATGGTAAATGGAACTCATGTAAGAAGAAGTCATCTCTTTTAATTTTTAACAACGTTTTTTACATTGTACCAAAACTACTAATCTAGAAGAGAGTAATTTTAAAAGCGCTTTATCAGAACAAATGTTTTTACATTCGAATAACAAGAAATGTTCTTTTTTTCCCCAAAATATTCAAACAATCCTATTCTTTAAAAAAATAAAATAAATTCTAAAATGTATTCCCAAAATGCTTCAAATAACTATTCTACTTATAATCAATGCATGATACATACTTTGAAATATAAAACAAGCAATCAAATGTATCATTATTTCCTAGCAAAAGCGTAACCTAATGCTCTCAAATATAACACATATCATCAAAGGTTAACATTTATTTATGTTCTCAAATTTCTGCGCCGCCTTGAAGCAATGGATTTCTTCTTGAGAAAAGAAAAACATCGAACCATTCTCCCACAATGAGCTCAAATGAGCACTTCTTCCCTCAATATTCGCTCATTGAGTGTTCTCAGAGGGCCATCCGCAATTACTTATGGTAATGACTGAGAAGTACTTATTTGGAGAAAAGTGATCCGTGATTTTATGTGGCCGAGGGGTTCAATAAATAGATAACATTTCTCATCGGCGAAATTCTTTTGTTTCGAAAAGGTTATTTAACTTAAAGGAGTTGTGTTACAAATATTTTTAAGGAGATGTTTATTGGGTTCCTGAAATGAGAAGAATATATATAAAATTCGATCTTTGTTTTGCGAGAACAACTAATACTTTTTATGATGTTTCTACCTTTGGTAAGAATTATAAATGTTTTTTTCTAAAGTTATTGATTGTAAATATCAGAGCTAAGAGTGGAAAACAGTTTCTCATCCACTTACTTTTGAAGCTACATAAGAAAACTATTTTCAATAAACAAATAATGATCATTATCGGAAACTAGTAGCTGTAAGACAAAAAGAAGAAGGTTTAAATTTTTTATCAGCTGTTTTGAATAAAAATTATTTTTAAAGGAGCACAATATGAAAACATTTAAAAAAAATTAATCAATGTCAGTCTGATATGAATTGCTGTACCAGTATCTTTCTTCAAAATATGACACAGAAACAATTCAGCAGAACTTTGCAACGGTTCACAAT
>JAXGGA010025668.1:0-10313 GCA_038373865.1 Uloborus plumipes
AATTTTACGTCAATAAACTAAAATTTCCAAATTTACAGTAAGAAACTAAAATTGCTAGTTTTACAGTTTAGTACTATGCATTTTATAGTTTTAAATTGGAACCTCGGCTGCCAGTATTATAATGTAAAAACAACAGTTAATTTTTGCAGTGTAGCAATTAATATATTTTTCTCCAAGTACCAAAATCACCAGTTCAGCAAGGCAATCGTTCATAAAAGGTTGCTATATAGGTAGTAGTCGTCCCTTGAGCTGAAGCAGAATTACAAGCAAATACTAAACAGCCCGTTACGTTATCCAGAGACTCCAGCTTCCTTCCAATTAGATCTTATCAGTCTGTAATACCAATCACCGAGTTGGAGGAAGTTATCAGCCATAAAATAGCATGTTTTTACTGAGTATAAAACTTGGTCGGTAGATACTTAAAAGTTCCTTCGAATAAAGATTTAAGATTCCTTCACCAAAATTTGACACACGCACGACTGACTTGCTGAACTGGCGATTTTGGTCAACGCTTCCTAAATACTAAATGCCTGCAACTTTCTGGCCTTAAGCACAGAGCAAAGTTTCGTCGTTGGTTCACGATACACTGCCATCTACCGGAATTCTTCGAGAAAGAGAAATTAACGATTGATTAATTTCTGAATTTAAATTTAAAAATTATCCAATCAAAAAATAACAACGGCATTATCGGATTGCCGCAAGATGGCGTTTAAAGTGGAACCCCTTTTGACGGTAGCGAAGCAAATGTACTAGGCATTTAGTATTTAGGAGGCGTTGTTTTGGTACGAAAGTTAATTGGTCAAGATTATTAACAGCAGACTAAACTCCAGCCAAAAATTCGACAAATACGATGGGGTTGGGGAACGATAACGAGTTGGGAGTGGTATTCTTCCAGTAAATTTATAAATAATGGTGTGATCAAATTTTGTGCCTTAAAAAACATTTGTTTCTTCTCTTTTTCAAACCGATTTTCATAAAAAACATCCCATAGTGATGTTTCTTCTTTTTGTTAGTTTTTCATTTTTTTATTGAGAAAAAACGGTCACATATTGCTGTCAAAACCAAATTTTTATGAACTATACGAGCTTGGTGGAATGCGTTATTTCAATCAGATTAAATTTTCTACATACGAAAGCGTTTTTTAGAAAAAATATCACTTTAAAAAAGTAAAAAACTGATAGTTTTGGCTTAAATGTAAATCTATCTACAATTTTCCACTTTTAATTGACAATTTCGTTAAAAAATCTCCTGAACACATACGATGAAAAAAAAAAAGACTAAATAGTTTAGTTTGAACTCCGTAAATACACTTTCAGAGAAGAATGCAAAATACAAAATACAATATATCATATGCAAAAACAAAACGTTTGGATGTCTTAGCAAAAATCATTATATGGCTAATAATGTTCAAAATAAGTTTTGAAAATCGTGCAAATTTTATGAGGAAGGGTAAAATAAAGAGAGAATAAATACATTTATTATTTAGCTGTTTTCTTTTTTCAAAAAAATGGTGTCATACCTTTAATAGGAGGTTCAGTTGATAAATTTTTCTTTTCATACCAAAGTTATTTTTAGCAATATTTTTCCATTTCATTCCCAACAATACTAACGTTCCCTTTCTTTTTTTTTTTTTTTTGCTTCAGTAAAACAAAAAAAAAATGTCTTATGCTTATTTGTAAATATTTTTTTCTTACATGAAAAAATAAATAAAAGTCTACAAATATTTTCTTTACTATTACCTAAGAAATATGAAGAGTACTTCAAAAAAGTCAAATTATCTTTTCAGAAATTCCTTCTGTAATTTGCAGGGATGGAGCGTTTTTCAAAATGACTCGAATGCACGTGGAATTCCAAATAACCCAAAGGATTTTACGCAATGTAAGGTACGTATTGATTTCACACAAACTCATAAAAATTTCAACTTCAATATGTATCAAATTCTCTTATACTTGGAAAATGATAGAATAAATCCTTCAGATATTTTACGAACCAAATTATTTCTCTTTTACGGGAAAAAAAAAACCTCTGAAGTTCTAAATATTTTTTGCAAGATGTATAATTTGTACGGAAAATGTGTAATAAGGAAGTTAAGAAGAGTTTTTTTTAATATTTAACTCCCACAATGTTTCATAGTTATTTATGTCTTTATTAAAAAATAAAACACATTAATAGTTTATTTTTCTATTTGGGGGGAAATAAAACATCAGAATTTTAAATATATGAATAAAAAGTGTAATTCATAGGAAAAATGTGTCAAAAAGAAGTTAAGCACATATTTTGTAAAAAATAGTTGACACATTGTGTCATTGTTATTTGTGCCTTTCTAAAATAAATGCATGACTTTTTTTTCATGAAAAACTTAATGGAATGAGTTTTTTCTATTTGTATTAGATAGGATGACATTGCAGCCTGCTTTTGTAACTCTAAATTGCGCAGATATATTTTTAGAAATGTATATTATTGTAGAACGTGAACTGAAATATTTTTTTGGTTTAAATAGTATTCTCCTAAGCCATTATTTAATTACTTTGCGCTCTTCGTTAGACTCTAAAGTCATTAAATGATGAACAAACACTAAGAGCAATGAAACGCAAATCAACTTCTGTGAAAAATCATTTCCTGTGGAAGTTTTGTTCGGTCCCAAGCAGCATCAACTCATCGGATTTGCTCGGCCGATCATCGCACTCCTCGTAAACTGACCCCGTAACGCACGATGACATCGTTCCGATCAGTATCCAAGCACGGTTTTTGATGAGCTACTTTTCATCAGTTAGCGATATCCTTCCGATCAACTCTGCCGATGAAAATAAGCCGAGCTATATTCCATCGGAAAAGGATATCTTTCCGATCAAGTGTCCCGATGAAATTCATCAGCACAGGACTGTTCTGCTCGTAAATTGATCCAAATCTCATCGTATTTCGAGCAAAACTCATCGGATTTTGCTGCTCGGATTCTGTTTGGCCGATGAGACATATTGGATCATCGGTCGATGAGAATTTCATCGGGTTTCTATGAATGTCCGATCATCGGCCGATGAGATGATGCTGCTAGGGGTATTCCTTAATAAAATTACCTGCATTAACATATAGGGATACATGACAGAACGCGTAATATCAGAAAAGTATACAAAAAAAATCATTTTGATACACACGTTTTATTAAATAGTAGTAATATTTGGCACTAAAAGTGTTCATTTCTGAATTCATAAAAAATGTTTGTGAAAAGTTGAGAAATAAAAATATCAAGCCATAAAGCAGTGAGTAACCGCCCCTAAGCAAGAGGAACATGCAGGGACATGCAGTACACCGCCAACTCGTTCATTTCGATTCATGGACTGCAGTTTCGGGCTTATTATGCTCTCATCATCGTGGAATACGAAAGTAACCGAGTTGGAGGTAAAAATCTTCTAATAGAGCAAAGAGAGCCAAAAAAAACTGGTAGCTAATGTAAAATTAGAATACTAGCTGTCGCTCGCTGAAAATTTTTGTAAAAGCGAGAAAACAGTGTACATTACTTTTGAAGGTATTTTAAGTAAACAGTTATATAGTGTCATAAAAATGCTTTCACGAGTTTCCAAATAAAAAACAAAAGTTCGCCTTCTTTTAAGAACAATATTTAACTCGTGGTACAGTTTCGAGATATTCAACACTTGAAACAAGAAGCATTTTTAAATTTAATGTATGCACACACTGTATAAAAAGAAAATAGTGATCTGTATTTACATCACGTTACTAGAAAAGGACGAGAGCTATAAAAGTCCCTTTTCGCCAAGTGAGAAGGAGAAATATTGACGCATAAAGCGGCACAGAGATATAGCTCTATGTTTATGTATATTATCATGAATAATGGAAACTAAACACGAAGGAAAGATAAACTTTTCAAAATAAGAAAAAAAGAAATTCGATAGTGTATTCAATGTACGTTTGGTGTTTTGACTTAATGCATTTTAAAGTCAATTTTTTGGTAATGTTTTTTTTCAAAAGTGTTTATTTAACATTAACTCACTGAATACAGAGGACCATGTTCATCTTTAAGTAAATACGTAAACAAAGTAAAGTAAAATGTAAAGTATTATAAAATGTGTTAACGAAAAACATTTAAAAAAAGGAATAGTATTTAATAATACGGTGTTTCATTTTTTTTTTAGTTTCACACTACTAAAACTACAGGTTTCACAAGGCAACGTTAAGGGTCAAACGTTATAGCACCAGTGGCACCCCCTGAAAGGTGACTCCCTATGTCGTGCATTACACCGCCAACTCGGCCCTCTGTCATGCTTGAAGGTGCCATTTGGCTCCTCAATGTACCATAAGTCACCCCTTGGGTGCCATAAGACACCCATAGGATACCACATGGAACCAAATGGCACCTTCAAGGGATATCAAGTGGCATCCTTCACGGAGTTCCGCTAGTGCTACAACCATTCACCCTCAAAGGTTCCTTGTGCAGCCTGTAGTTTTAACAGTGTATTTTTAATAAAAACTTAAGTACTGCATAAATGTGAAGTAGGGGAGAGCGGGGCTAAAAGTTCCGCGGGTAAGTTGTTCCCTTTGAAATAGCTCAGCTAAGAAAAAAGATACATATATTTTGTAAATACATCGTGAAATAGAATGTTATAGCGCACAAATGTCGGCCATTTTTGCCAGCCCAGTGGCATCCGGTGTATCAAAAGCCGAGCACGTGTATTACTGATTTACGAAAGTAAATATTTTTGTTTTTGGTGTTTTTGGTCTTTCGCCCGAAATTTAATAGTTAACTAGCTGCCAGGGCAGCTAGATTAGCTTCCTGCGGCATGTTGATGCATAACGTCTCCCCTCTCTAACTTTTACCTCATTCTGAAGTTATATTATTTGATATAATTTAATGTTCATTCGATTTCAAGACATACCACGCACGTGGTCCGGCGTTGCACGGGCACTTCGTGCCCTGAAAGTAGTGAGAAAAAAATTTAAAGAAAGTACTCCCCGCCAAGGCGGCTCGCTTACAGGCGCTTCACGCCTTTACTTTTTTCCTATATGTATAAAAAAAATCATTCGAATTATTGAGATGCTTCACGCCTTCAAGATGGTGAGGAAAGTTTCAGTAAGTTCAGCTCGCTCAAAGGAAAAAAGCAGACATAGATACTCAGTTTTTAATATAAGTAGATGGCTCTTCAACAAATAAATGTTTCAAAATATTACCAGTAGCTAGCGATAAAAATTCTACGTAAGTGGCCCGCTTATGAGTTTCGTGTTTGATTTAGTTAAGCCTTCATTCAAAATTCTCATTATCATTTTTATCACTGTTTCATGGCAACCACGTTTTGCAATGCAAGAATGGATTTCATATTTAATCATTTATTAGGCTTAATCGCTTTAAACTTGACTACTTATTAATTGATATCTTTGCTAATTAAAATCGTATAATTATATCAATTGAAACTAATGAAGCCTGAAAAATTACCTATCTATCGGTACCTGGTTTGACTTTCAGGTCATTGGCGTTCAGGAGAAAGAAGCGTGACATAGAAAGATAGAAAGATAGTTAGAAAGATAGTTAGAAAGAAAGATAGTTAGAAAGATACTCAGTTTTTAATATAAGTAGATGTTTAGCTTTTTGTTTTTTTTTACATGAAGATAGATTGTGCACCATTATATCCTGCGCTGAAACTATGTTTCGTTATCTTACCGATAATTTAATGTTTGAAAGACACGTGCTTTTGGGGCTAGTTGTTCCCTTTTTGGGGGCAAGTTGTTCCGCGGAACAACTTGCCCCAGAAAAATTAGCAACTATCCCGAAGGAACGTCTTTCCCTATTCATCTGAACCAGTGATGCAGTGACTTAATACACATATAATTAAATATTCTATGCTACCGCGAAGACCGAAAGTGAGATTTTACCAAACATAAATCGAGAAATATTCAGTCTATCCGATAGATATTTATTAGATATAAAATTTTCGAAAAGCGAACCATGTAAGAAATCGAATATGTTTCATACTTTGATATAAAAGTCATAATTTCAGAAAATCGTATTAGAAATTCTAGATAACTCCCTGTTATAACTGAAGACTGAACCAATTATCTTAGCTTATTAGCTGTTGAAGCTGTTAGTTATTATATGTAATTTTAATTTGTTGCACTGTATTAACTGTATTTACCATATTAGTGTGTTATAATTTACTATTTACTAAATGCGTTACCCGGCTTTGCACGGTCTACCTTGAGAATAAAACTTTTGTCAAGCAACGCGTGTCTATAAGTCCCGATTGCATTATTAAAGTCGATATTTTGCCGGCATCCAGTGCAAAAAAGAAATCAATCGCCAAAAAAAGTTTTAAGTCCCGTCGTAACAGAAAACGCCTCATAGCAAAGGTCTCATTAGAAAGATCGAAGAAAATACGTCCTAAAGAGAATTTTCTAGCGCAGCTTTGGAAATTACTAACCGCTTCACCCGGCAAAAAGAAACAGGCGTTTTTAAATTAGTAAAAATCAATTTCAAAATGGATTTACAGAAATCGTCTGTTCTAATTAGCGTGAAAAAAATGAATAAAAACCAGTTGCCATTTTTTTTCTTTAGCGTAAACTAATTTTCTAAATATGAACGATTTTAACAGCATTCAGTGGATTTTTCACAAAATATCACCAACAGCGCAAAAATTGAACCGAAATTCAAGAAATCATTTTCTTCGGCAAATTTGTCGCCAACTTGGCGATCTGTCACCAAGTTGGCGTCAAACACTTGGCGACCAAAAACTTGGCGATATATAGTCAAGTGATTGCGCCATCTCATATCACTTTTGTCTACATTAAAATTAACACTGATTTACCCCAAAGAAGGGGTAAGCCCCCCCTGGGAACATTCAAATGCAGCCACAAGGGGAGGTACACAACTAGACCTCCCTCAAAACCAACACATCAAATTAGAATCTTCTACGGTATACAGTTTTTGAGTTACGTGACATACCTACATACTCACATGCATACATACGTACATACAGTCATACATACGTACATACAGTCATACAGCCGTACATAAAGTCATACTAAGATCAACCATTGTTTTTTTTAATACACATTATGTTTTTAAGGAGTTATTCATCTCGCAACGTGATTAAATTCGAAATCAGCGTCGTTATTCATCGTCTTGTTAATATCGGAACAATTTGCCCCACCCACGGAACAACTTGCCCCAAAACGGGGTTAGTTGTTCCTTTTCGGCTTTACTTGCTATAAAATTAATTATTAAAAAACCTTACAAAATACATTTCAAAAAACAGTCTGTGTATCAAAGGGACATATAATATTACGTTTTAACCTCGGAATATTAACCCATATTGGACCACTTATAGAACGCGTCATCAAAAAAACTTAAAATTGCATTTATGTTATTACTAGGAGGTGCTTAGACATATAAAACAAAAATTTTTAAATTATCTTTTTTAGTTTTTTAAATACAGGCTGTCCTATAAATAGGACAACGGTCCAATGCGCTACCTAAATTTCAAAATTTTAACTTACTGTCCTAGAAAAAAAAAATTAAGAGTGAAACTTTGGAAAGCAGTCCAAACAAAGTCCAACATTGCATTTTTGGCATATAAAGAGACCTAAACACAGGCCCCTCATTTAGGAGGGTCAGAGAATGCCAATTATCCCCCCCCCCTGGCTTTAAGAATGCATTTACGTATAAGTGGGCTTATTTTTTGTAGTTTTCCGATGAAATTGCAGTTTTTTTACCCTTTGACGCCCTCTCAGGCCCGTCATTTAGGGGGTCAGGGGGTCAATTGCCCCCCGGGCTTTGAGAAATCAATGTATTTACATATAAGTGGGCGTGGTTTATGTTTTCCGATGAAATTGCATTGTGTTGTGACCCTTTGCCCCCCCCCCATGGAAAAATTCAAATGACGGCCCTGGCCCCCCTAGAAAAACCTGAAATGCAGGCCCGTCATTTAGGGGGCAGGGGGTCAATTCCCTCCCCGTTGACTTTGAGAAATCAATGTATTTACATATAAGTGGGCGTGGTTTTTGTTGTTTTCTGGTGAAATTGTATTGTATTTTTACCCTTTGCCCCCCTGGAAAAACTTGAAATGACGTCCCTGCTGAAATGACGGCCCTGCCTAAACAGCAAATGATACACTCCAATCTAAGAGGAATTCTGAAAATTAGAATGGTTCCCCCCAAAGAGAACAGGTGTACATGTACAAAGTCTCATGTCCAGGAATGCAAATCTTTAGATGTACAAAATAATACCATGGGGGAAGCCAGTCTTTTGTGGTGGGGATTTCTTTTTTTTTTTTTTTCATCGTGCACTTTGTAAATCGAGATGACACCCTTTTTTAAATATAACCACTCAACGGTGCTAGGAGCAACATTCGATGTTGGAATTTGAATCAGTTGAAAATAAGGGTAGGTATTGGACTGTTGTCCTGTTTTTAGGACACCTGCATAATTCGCTATATAAATCTATAAATTATAACTATTTTCTTGTATATTTTTATTCATATCAATAGCACTATCTTTTTACTCTAAAAATAGTTCCATACATTCATTTTTAAACTAAATATTTAATTTTAAATTAATTATTAAAAAAATCATGTTTTTAAGTCATATTTTTAAAATTTATTTTTCAACTTAAATTTATTTTACTTTTCAAATTTTTGGTTGCATATTATGCATATGTTCATCAAAAATGATTTCCCACAAAGTTTAAATAAATCAGTCGTGTTATTTGTCATTTACAACTATTTATTTCAGCTGTCCTGTTTATAGGACAGCGGTCCAATATGGGTTAATTCTAGAACCAAGTTTTCAGAACGAATTTTGAGCTTGATCAAAAAACGGAACTTTTAGCCCCGCTCTCCCCTACTGATAATGCGTGGTTTGAATGTCTGTCATAAACTTACTACAGGATGCCCACTGAACTACCTTTGCCATCCCAATAATTTAAGATTGTCAAGAGCTATCGTTGTAATAGTTAGTTCTAGTTACAGGTGGCGATGTAATATCTTCATTGTGAAGCGAACAGCTACTTTAAAGCACCTAAACTTAACTTACATGAGAAAAGTTCTCGTGCAGAATTTGTAGAGGGTTGGCAACCGACTTTAGCTGGTATCATGTTTAAAAACGGTTAGAAAGGAAGCTTAGGTAACTGATCTTTTTTTCAAAGAACAACCAGGCAAAAATTAGTTTTTCGAACTTTTGAAAAAAAAAAAAAAAACTAAGTTTATATTGTGATATTTTTTAAAGACTTGCTAACAACAATGAGTTCGACGTTACGTTTTCAAAAATCAATCACGAAGTTACATCTTGTGTTTTTCAAAGAGCAACTGAAAAGAGTAAGTTTGTTGTCTAAAAATATTTTTTGTAGTGACATTTTTCAAAGTAGATTGTTTGGTGGAAAGCTGAATTTCTTTTTATAATTGCATTCAGTGAAAGAGCCAAAACCCTGCAATTGCCCTGCATTAAGATTGCATCGAAAAAACCAGTAAAACTTTTATCAGTCAACTGGAAAATAACTAAACAGCGTTCTACAGCAATGAACTATGTTAAAACCTTAGCATTTAGTGAATGCCATTAAACGCAATTTTATTAAGTGTTCTTACTGAAAAACCCAAAGAGAACAATAAGCAGAATCGCAATCTTGGATTACGGCCACACAATTCAAAATTAAATGTCTCATTACTAATTCAAAAAAGTACCCATAACTTAACTGCCACTGGTTGATGATTGAGGTTAGATACATGAATGTGTGAATATTTCATATCTGATTTTGAATCAAAATATACTATTTATAAGGAGTTTTATGTCATTGTGGCCGACTACTGGAGACTGGCCGACAACTGGTGCACTTACTTTATCCAAACTTCTTTTAGTTTTTCTTCTAAAATCGCGGAGAGGAAAAAAATGGACAGTTTAAAGGAATAGAATGGTGGAGAAAGTTTTACGAAATAAAATTTCAACAAGATGTATTTAGATGGTTCAGTAGATGTAGCAGTTTTAGACTTGCTTGATTATAATCTGCTACGTGTTCTGAAAAAACTTTTTTTACATCTTATTTTGGCATATTAATAGCTGTACCATTCCTCCAAAACCTCCACTAATGCCAGAAGTTCATATAAGAAATAATTCTTAGATCTCTTTAATCTCTTAATCTTTCTTTTTAAATGTAGACTGTCCAATCAGTGGTCAAACTACCCCAGCAAGATAAAACAAACATGTTTCTTCATTCGCATGTGCTTTATACGAGGTTTCTTCTTTTTACTAAAAACTTTTTAGCGTGTGGTTGCGTGTTGGTTTTATGACGTGTCACAGGATCCAATATCACAGGATTATAG
>JAXGGA010025669.1:0-10311 GCA_038373865.1 Uloborus plumipes
GCATTTCAATTCAAAAGCTTTTCTTAAAATTACTTTTCATTTTTCATAAGTTCAAAATTATTTTGAATTTTCACAAATTATAAACGTTTACTGGTACTGAAATTATACATTTATTTGACAGTAATTATCTGTTCTTATTCTCCCCATCAATATTACTCATGTTTGTGAGACCTATTACAGATTAAATTGAAAAAAATAAAAATTTTAACAAGTGTTCCGATTGACCCCTATCAGCGGGGTGATTCGGAACACCCATAATTTGCTATATATTTTAATAATAATTGCTCAAAATCTTTTGTCTTTGCTTGGAATATCAAAAGTAAAGCAAGACCGAAGTTTTTACTCCAAAAAATCAAATTAAAAAAAAATCTTTTAACTGCTTTTTTTACAATCAAAGCTGAAAAGTGTTCCGATTAACCCCATTTTACGGTATCTCGCCCGAATAAATGGAGACAGCTCCAGTGTTCCCAATTATCGTAATAACCCTGGGCAAATGCAGAAGTGTGTGTGGTTTGTTTCAATGAGCGAAATTGGAAATCATTGCAAAAGCCTTGTTTAGATTAATTGCAAACATTTTATTTGTTAGTAAAAAGAAATTGGCAACAGTTAAAAATTTCAAATCATTGAAAGTTTTCAGTTGTTTTGATAATTAAATAGCGTGAAAGCGATTTTTTAATGAATTAATTTTTCGCATCGTTGACTAAGCGCAAAAATCACCCCACCCTCCCCCTGGGCGATTGGCGCCAAAATTTAATCGATGCTTGCTTCCATATTGGGTTAGTGTTATTCCAAATTTCATTCAAATTGCAGCAATATTTCTCGAGATACAGTAGGTGCAATGACAAAATAAGCACTTTTGATTGCTCCACCCCCCTTTGAGATATTGACACACAAATTGAATCAGCACTTGTACTCAATAGGGTCTACCTGTGGACCGATTTTCGTTTGATTCCGCCGATTACTTCCTGAGATATAGCAATCACCCCCGCGCAGAACACGTGCGGTTGCTCCACCCCCTTCTAGATATTGACACGCAAATTCAATCAGCACCTGTACTCAATAGGGTCTACCTATGAACCAATTTTCGTTTGATTCCGCTGGTTACTTCCTGAGATATAGCAATCACCCACGCGCAGAACACGAGCGATGCTCCACCCCCCTTGGAGGAATTCGCTAAAAAAAAGGTCAGCAGTTCACATGGTGGTACATGTGTGCAAAAATTTTTGTCGATTTCATGCAGTAGTTTTTGCTCTAATGCGGCCACAAAAACTGGTCACACACATACAGACTCACACACAAACACACAGATAGACATTTTCCAAAAATGGTCGAAATGGACTCAGCGCACCTCAAAACGTGCAAATCCGTCCAAATTCGACATTCGAAAATTTTAACGAATCCAATACTTTCTTCTATGTATTAGATATAGAAGAAAGTAAAAGGAAAATAATAAACTGTAATTCAGGGAATAAGGCATATGATCTTATTTTCTCTATTCAGAAACAGCTTAAATGCAAAAAATGGCAAAAGAAAGAAAAATGAAGCGAAAAATGACAGTAAATTCGGTTCATTTTTCATTTTCAAACTCGATCGGTCAATAGTATTTCCCAGAAAAGAATGGCTGAATTCTTAATACCGGAAGAAATTGCGCCTATTACAATTCTGATAATCCGTTTTTCAATTCAATACGACGACGAATATTGAAGAAAGTCACGAAATATTTCCGAGGAAAAATAAGAACCGAATATAATCGATGCTAATATGGATTCAGATGAAAAATTTAATGGAATGTTAAAAAGCGGAGTCTTTATGAGAGTTTGGCACTGAAAATTGTAACAAAACACTATTGAACAGTTCCATTTTGATAAATATATCATTTTTTATGCAAAACACCCAATAAATCAAATGTTAGTGGATAAAGTGATTCCATGGATTAAAATAGTGAAGAAATCCGGTTTTCTCTGCCAATAGCCTATTGTGATATTTAAACTGCCTTGTACCAATAAAACAGTTTCCTTCTCTTTATCCCCAAGCAAAAATAAACTCAAGAAAGCTCAGGCGTCGTGTCATCGGAGTCGTATAATAAGTAAGTCACAAATACTAAATCTGTGATACGCCGATATTTTGTGAGTGGCCGTGTATAGGTAGTCACATAATGTACTAGCAATGAAATAAGTTGTTTTTTCCAAGTGCAACAACATAAAAATTGTTATTGTTATCATTTTAACTTTTGTATAAGCAGCTGGAGTTTGATTTGTTGCTTAAAAGGATCACTTGCTAGAAAAATTCAGCGATGTAATAAAAGAGCAGCAAATCAATTTTTACTAATTTTCATTTAAAGGGCCAGTGTGAAATTACTGTTTTTCTATGTCGTTCAAAACAATAAAACGATAAGTAAGGCTGAGTACTGAAAGTTTTCCAGTTGTCTGTCGGACCGACTTTGTTTTTTCTGTATAATACAGCTAATTTTATAGTAATTTGCAGTAATAAACTGCAAAATTGCTTGTTTCAGTTTATTACCAAAAACTCCCTGCGATCTAGGTAAAATCTTAGGATTACCATATACGAGCTGCGTAGCCGAAATCTTTCAAACGAAAAATTGAATGTTAAAATTGGTCAGTTCCATTAGTAATTTTTGGACTGATTGTCCCTCCCCTCCCCCTTCTCTCCCTCTTTTGACAGACAGGTAGGCAGATTGACACACAAACATTTTTATATTTAAAATGCTCTTTTTTTTCCAACGCTTAGTTACAATTTATTTTTAACTTGTCTTTAGCAACATAAAAAAATACAATAAGCCTTGCTTCATGTTTTAACACACTTTTATGGAATAATAGGCTAAAAAAGACATTCTTAGAGCATCTAAGTATATAAAAACGTGTATATGTATATTTGTATCCTTTTGGTTTGTTCCTCATACAAATCCAGTTTTCGTCGGATTTTCATCAAACTTGGCACAGAAGTTCCTTGATGCACTAAAATTAACTTAAGCGGGTTTTGAAATTTTTAAAAAATCAAGAAAGCTCACAATTCAAATTTTTTGTTGAAAATGGTCATTTTTCTTTCAATTTTGAATAGATAGAGTAATAGAGATTAGCCTTTAAGCATAGAAATGGATAAAATTTAACACATTCAAATATGAGTATTTTCCAACAAAGATTACGATTAACAATGACTTATGAATATAAGGCTCACCTATTTCATTTTAGCATGAAATAAGTATTCCATGTGGATAGAATTCATTCAAATAATTTTTGCAAAGCTATGTTGTATTAATCAGCACCCGGGCAATGCCGGGTAATAAGTTAGTCATTATATAAATCAGAGCCTCATTACAATTCAATCATTTAAGTTGATAAAATACAAAAATAATTTTACTAAATAATGCATTTAATTTTAAAAAAGTATTAAAATAAAGGAAAACAGTAAAGACACGTAATTTATGTGCCCATAATAAAATGTCGCGACTGTAACGGTTATAAGGAGAAAACTTTTTGAAACAATCCGGAACCTGACCGTTTTTCAATATCCGCTCAAGTTTTGTTTTATCGAGTTCCTTGATCAGGTGAATAAATGGCGGATTTGCAAAGAAAAAAGAAAAGAAATTAAGAAACGACTCGCCCATAACAGAAAATGTTTAACGTCGAGTAATTTGATTACCATTCGGTACTAGCATATTTAGGAGCAAATCCCATTTTCTTAAAAGAATGCGCCATTTTTATGCTCCCCGGCAGTTCTGAGACAGTTCTAAATGTAAATTTTATGGTCTCTTTCCAGCGAAGTTAACTCAATTTAGTGATACGACTGATTTAAAATTCTGGCAGCGCATGAAAGATGGAAAAGAATAAAATAGTATCAAAGCTAAGCGACTCGTTCTTTCGGATAATGATAGAAGAACAAAATGGTCTGTGATAAAATATTGAGCTAAATAGGAAAATGGAATTTCGCAGAAACGCCTTAATTGATTGGATTTTTTTCTAATGAAAATCTTCATGGGTCAATGTTTCAATCAATGTGAAAACAGTTTCGCGTTTTTGATAATTGTATTGTTCCATTTGTGAAAAAATATTCCAATTTGAAGCAACTGATATAGAATAGTTGAAACATTTCAACGTTATTTTAAAGTTGTAGTCAATTATTTTTTGACGATTTTTGTTTAATTCACTTTACTTATAGCATTATTTTAAGGATTTTGTGATGAGACATTATGCTAATTGATTAATTCTGTACCTCCGAACCAGACTAACGTAAGTCCATTTTCGTCACTTTTCAGAAAAAGGGAAAACGATTGTCGGATGCATGCAAAGGACTTGTGCTCTTTTAATGCTGCTAAATTATTGGGAAGGGATCTCTTTTCTAGAATAACGTTCTTATAGGTCGATGCAGAATAAGATTCTACATACAATGCAACAAAAAAGTGAAAATCGCCATGTTTGGACTTACGTTCTGGTTCTGAGGTACAGAATTTATTTTTGAAAAGTTTTGCAGGTTATAAATTTTTAAAAATCGGTATTTTGAATTGACCAGGGCATTATCGCAATTTTAGCTTATTACTATAAAATTAGCTATTTTAAAGTTCATTACTGTAAAATTACTATAAAATTAGCTGTATTATACTGTAAAAATAACATTTTTTTACAGTGTTCTTGAATTACTATTTCTTTTCCAAACAAGCCTCAACCCAAAAGTGTGTCAAAATTAAACATACTAAGATGAGTTTCAATTTTAAGAAGCGTAAATTAGATAGTATAAACTCGTAAGTATGCTGCTACTCTTACTGTTGAAATAAAAATAATGAATCTTAATCAAAATGGCAAGTCAAAAAAGTCAAATGAATTGAATAGTTTTCTGTTCGTTTTTCCTTTCACTGGAGTCTATGAAAAGGCGTTTCTTTTTCTATTGAAGGTCCCTTAGGACTTAAGAAGACAAGTACTCTAATTACTTGAATGTTTATCAGGAATAAGACATTTAATTATCTTACTTGCGATATCTACTGATTGAATGACAGTTGATTAATTAAACAATATGTTTCATAAAATAAAATAAGCTGTTTTTTTTACAGTATAATACTGGCAGCAGAGGTTCCAGTTTAAAAATGTAAAAGCTCAGTAATAAACAGTAAAATTAGCAGTTTTACAGTTTATCCCTGTAAAACTAGCAATTTTACAGTTTATTACTGTAAAAATAGCAATACTGTCGGCCCCGCTTAAATGAATACTGTCGGTTCCAAGAAATATTATTCGATTAAGCGGGGTATTTGTTTAAGCAGGGATCTTTAACATTGCGTCTATGGCATCGGTTCCGAGATATTTTATTCGTATAAGCGGAGTATTCGTTTATCCGTTACCCGATTAAGCGGGGCCGACAGTATATCATAAAACCAGCTGTATTATTCTGTAAAAACAACAGTATAATACTGGCAGCAGATTTTCCAGTTTAAAATTGTAAAATGCACTGCATAGTGATAAACTTGGAAACTAAAAATTTTATATTTTATTACGGTAAAGTAGCAATTTTACAGTCAACAACTGTAAAATTACAGAAAAATTATGCTGTAAAAACATCTATTTTTTACAGTGTAGGTGGAAATGCCTTTTCGAACTTAGATCTTGTCTTTTGACTGATTTTTGAAATAAACTTTTCAAATAATGGGAGGAGAGAATTCTGTTTAAATTAATTTTGTTTAAATTCTAAATTCATATCCTTCGGTTATCATTTCATACACTACAAAAAATGAACTGCTGCTTTAACAGTATAATACTGGTAGCCGAGATTCCAATTTAAAACTATAAAATGCACAGTAATGAACTGTAAAACTAGCAATTTTACAGTTTCTTACTGTAAAGTTAACAATTTTACAGTTTAATAGTGGGAATTTGACAGTTTATTATTGTAAAATTAACAATTTTTACAGTTTATTAATAAGAAATTAGCTGTATTATAATGTAAAAACATTAATTTGTACAGTGTATCAATTGATCGTCATTTAATAACATCTAATAAAAAGCTTATGTGTTGAAAAAGAATAAAAATTCCTTTATTACAATTCAGAATCTTATCAGCTGGTTCTGTCAGACAGCTCATGAGAGAGTCTTCAAGCTTTCAATACCAGAACCGTTCCCGAAGAAAACATGTGCCTTATCATCAGCAGGCATCTCAGCCCCTTTGTGTCGCAGTGACATTTAAAAGGCATTTAGGGAGACGTTCCGGAGAGAATTGGACGTAGATATGACTTTGGCAATCAAGGAAGGGGAGTAAGTAACTTCATAGAAAGAGCCTAGAACTTATTTCCGAGCTATTTTAGGAGTGCTACGTATTACATATCTGGTAGATGAAGAGAAAAGGAACTGAAAGGAGATTAAAAAATACATTTGTAAAAGTTAGTGTACTGTAGAAAATAAATGTTATTTTTACAAGTTTACAGTAATAAACTGAAAAATGACTAATTTTACAGTTTATTACCGTGCATTTTACAGTTTTAAACTAGAACCTCTACTACCAGTACTATACTGCTGTTTGTACAGTAAAATACAGTTAAATTTTGCGGTAATAAACTGTAAAATTGCTAACTTTATAGTAAGAAACTTAAAATTTCTAGTTTGCAGTTTTTTACTTGGAATCTCGGCTGCCAGTATTATACTGTAAAAACAACAGTTCATTTTTTGCAGTGTACGTAATACATACCTGGAAGATGAAGAGAAAATTAACTGAAGAGAGATTAAAAAACATTTGTAAAAGTTAGTGCAATAGTATAGCCGTGGGAGAAACTTATTATTTTATAATCATAAACACCACTTCTTTTTTGTAGTGATCTTCCCAAATCCTCACCACCCCTCTCCATTTTGTCCTGAATTTAGAAACAGATATAAAAAATACTAAGATTAAACTAAAAATTAAAAACAAGACTACCCTAATTGCCGACCTCATATTAAGATTAACAGTTAGAAAGCATTTTAAATATCATTATATTTAATTGTTTTTGAGAGGACATGGTAAACACGGAAAAGAAAAGGTTATCCTTACTTACTAGGTAAAATTTCCTAGTCGCAAAAGCAGCAAAAAGGGGGAAAAATTAAAAATCGTTCTAAAAACCTGATAATAAAACCAATGACAAGTATTTTTTTTTTTTTTTGTTAACAAATAGAGACTGGCAACAGATAAACATTTTAAATCATTAAGCTTTCTTTCCTTATCGGCTAACAATGACATCAGTTACCAACTGCGTGAATAAATAATTATCTGTATTCTAAGTCTGCTTAAAAAGTGTTATTATTCAAGTTCTATATGACAAGGAAGTTCCAAACACATTCTATCAGACGCCGGTAAAAATTACTCCTTCATTTAGTACTTTTTTTTTTAATTCTTAAGTATGTTTTTACTGCGAAAATTGCTAAAAACGTTTTAGAGGTTTTTAATTGATATCTTCGTTGCTTTATATCGTACGAAGACTCAACCTAGCTATAAGAACACTCTCGATCAACTCTCCTTTCGGAAAAGAAGGAGGGAATCATCAATATCGGTTCATCCGTTTAGGTGCTAGAGTGCCGCATACAGATACACTGACACCACAAACTTATAACCCCCTTCCTTGTTGCTTCGAGGTTTAAAAAATGAGATTAGCTGATATTTTTTGGATTCCTGTTTTTTTTTTTTTTTTTTTTTTTGCTCTAAACATCATTCCTATAGTACTCAGTAGCTTTCCCATCTGGGGACCATCTAATAATTTACTACTTTTGTAATATGATATTTGTAGTGCAATCTTTTTTTTCAAACCGATTGGCGTAAAGCATGGGCTTTCGCTATGCATTCTAAAAACTGATTACTATCGTTGTGGATAGAAGTTGAAAATTTGAAAACAATTTTTTTATTCACCTCACAAAATAATAGAGAGAAGTATTCAAGACAGTTAAAAACTTACGGTTTTATAGTTTAAGAGCTTTATTTGGTGTAAAATTTGCTTAAAATATGTTTTTTTTTTAATGAACTGAATATTTGAAAATAAATCGCCCCTAAGGGATTTTTTTTTCAGGTGAATTTTTTCTGTTAATGTATACTATTTCTAGTACTTTTTAAAAAAATGTCTTTTGGTAAGAAAAGATTTTTCTTTCGTATGAAGATTTCATTTTGGTGAATCATTTCTCAATTTTTATAGTAGTAAAAAGGTTTTTTGACAAAATAATTTTTTAAATAATTTTATTAACTATCGTGATTGAATATCTTTTATAAAATCTTTTTGTAGCAGCACAATGAAGAAATATTACATTACCAAAACTATTAATATATAGCATTTTCATCTGCAAGAACTCCTACATTATTTATCTACCAAGAAAAGTGTCGCAAAACTTGGAATATGAACTTCTTTTCTTCCTGCGAGGCATTTCGCGCGATTTCTCCTTTTACCACGCGCAGAATTATTTCATTCTTCATTCAACAAGGTTGTTGCATTCTTTGATGCATAAAAATTCGACTGCATATTGGAATTTTTCGCTCCACTCATCGAATTCCATAGATTTTTACGGGGGGAAATTACCGGCACGTCTCTGGAAAACGAGTGGATTTCATCCAGCCAACTTGAGAGAGAGTACGGTGCTAAAAGCAAGCAATTACATCAATGACACGGCCCTGAGATGGGCTCTAGAATACGAGGGACAAAAAATACCTCGTCTTGAATGAAATGCTCCCCTAAAGAGCTGACTATAAGTGATGTCACCCCCCCCGCCCCCAACTTGACCTTCCCTTCCCTTAGGCCACTATATAGATGAGTGATATATTTATCTTTCTTTTTCACCACGTATAAGTTTTTTTTTTTTTTTAATTATATGTCATATGTGTGTTTGAATGTTTCTATTTCTGTTGTTGTACGTCGAAATTTACTCAAAATTTTTGTTCAAAATATGAACTTTTGTTTTGTAAATAAATGTCCCTGAGACCCATACAAAATCGGTTAATCCAAGCAAATTGGAAGGTACGGGGGCCTCTGGGGTGCGAAATGCTAAATATATAGACGAGCCGACGCATCAAGGTTAAGTTTCACCGTTGCGGATCTTTTTACTTCCTTTTACGTAGTAAAGGAAGTATTGTGATCGCGAAAAAAAAAAAATCACTCCAATTTTAGTCTAAATTTTGATTTTGCTCACCCCCGAATGAATGTTCAGTAGTTTTTTCGACCTGTCAGCTCGTGCATATGTACCTACCAACATATAAGCCGCCGAAAAATCCTTTTCAACCACCCCCGAGTTAATTACGACGAGTTTTCTCGTGACGTCTGTATGTACATATGTGCGGATGTATGTGCGTATGTGCCTCGCATAACTCAAAAACTATATGCCGTAGAAGCTTCTAGCTTGGTATGTAGGCTCTGAGGATAGTCTAGTTTACCACCTTTCCTTGTGGTTGCATTCGAATGTTCCCAAGGGGGTGTTTTACCCCTTTTTTGGGGTAAATCAGTGTTAATTTCAATGCAGACTCAAGTGATATGAATTGGCGCGACCACTTGGCAATTTTTCGCCAAGCTTTTGGTCGCCAAGTGTTTGACGCCAACTTGGCGCCATATCGCCAAGTTGGCGAAAAATTTGGCGAAAAAATTATTTTTTGAATTTGGGTTCAACTTGGCGCTATTGGCGATATTTTGCGAAAAATTCACTGAATGATATTAAAATCAGCAATATTTAGAAAATTAACCATTGTAAAATATTTTTTGCATTGTTTCGTGGCAGATTAGGGGAATAAATATTTGAATTGTTACCTTGCTCACTCCAAGCACTTTTTTTAACTCTTAAGGCAACTACTAAGAAATTTATACGTATAAGGAAGTAGTGTGGGGTCCATACCAAATTTTTTTGAATTTGCTCTAGAATACGAGGGACAAAAAATACCTCGTCTTGAATGAACTGCTCCCCTAAAGAGCTGCCTATAAGTGATGTCACCCCCCACCCAAACTCGACCTTCCTTCCCCTAAGGCCACTATATAGACGAGCCGACGCATTAAGATTGTTTCACCACTTTGGATCTTTTTTTTTTTTTTGAATTGGCTCTAGAATACGAGGGACAAAAAATACCTCGTCTCAAATAAAATTTTCAAAGGGACTGTTCATAAGTAATGTCACCCTTTTTTTCCCCACAAATTTGACCTTCCCTCCCCTTAGGTCACAAAGTGTCCTACATCATCTTAACCCCTCCACTTGCTACATGTCATGCCTCTTCAACTTATAAGTTTTAAAATTTTCCTTTAGCTTCAAAATAATTGGCGATTATTTAAATTTGGAAAAGTCATTTTTTATGTCTAACTATCGAATTGGTTTTCTGATATTA
>JAXGGA010025670.1:0-10311 GCA_038373865.1 Uloborus plumipes
GAAATCAGCTCCAGTTTTCAAGAGTTTTCCGATTTACGGGTCCGAAATAACTTTTTGATCGATTTTTTTTTTCTCCTGGCATAAACTATTATTTTTGGGTCCCAGGGACCCGAAACTGCGTCAATGTTGCGTCCGTTCTACGAGAATTTGCGTAAAAAACCCGCTATAGCGGGTAAACGCGAACCCTGTAGAAGATAATTAATAATAATTTGAACACAAGAGTGTTAGGATCAGATAAAAAACTATAATAATATTCTAGTTATCCCCAACTTACTATTATGAAATAACTAAGACAAAAGTCAACTTTTTAGACGTGCTTTTTTAGTAAGGACAGTAGTTATCAGTAAAAAAGAAAAAAAGCATACTTGTAACAAAGGGAAAGTGAAACAGATACAACTTATTATTATTATTATCAATTATAATACCTGTACTACTGGATAAACTTTCTTTGCTCTTTTTACAGAAGGATCCATGTATCCTGTCAGAACCCCATGAGATCCTTTTTCGGTTTGGTAACGAAACCTCATTTTACTCACAGGCTTAATGACGAGAACCAACTCTGGATTTCCTAAAGCAAAAATTCAACATGTTTCTATTAAATTGAAGACAAAAAAATATAACAATCATAACAAACAAATAGATAACTTTTAACACTGAAAAGATGGAGGAGTTTGTGTAGCCCTCGCTTAGTAAGTTGAATAAATAACTACAGATAGCTGAACATAGTATGCAGCTTTTTAACTTTTCATAATACAATCCTTTTTGAGTACTTATTTAATCGTTAATCTCATTTAAGCCCTTGCCTGCCCCGGGCGTATATATACGTCGCGCTAAGCCGATGCGTTGCCTGCCCCGGACGTATATATACGGCTTTCGAAGTACGCTTCTCTGCAATGCTCTGCTATCATTAAAGCTAGACCTATGGGTTTGGAATGCAATAGAATGTCCTTGACATTATTTACGACGGACTTGCCTATTTCAAAGAAGGGGTGATTTGGAGAGGGGAATATTTCTTGGAACGGGGGAAGCTCTTGCTTTTGTTTCATACGGTGTAATTATTATTTGTGTTTCTTTTCGAGTAGTTCGTAACTTTTTATTCTTTCGCTTCCATTTTCGTTAGAGTGCTTTATATGTAGTGTTATAAAAGCTTTTTATTTTTTGTCGAATATGTCTGACAGTGAGGACAATGAGCTGGATTCCACCGATACACCGCATAACTGCGCGCCTGCGCGAAAACCGGTGGCACTGGGGAGCGAATCTCGTAAGTTTTCCTCGGCAGGTAAGGGGTTAAGTCCAACCACAGATAAGATGGAAAAGCAAACACTAGGTTTACAGGTAAAAATGAACGCATCTACTCAGTGGCGTATCCAGGAATTGATTTTGGGGGGTGCACATCGAACATCGACACTGTGACGAGAAAGGAAAAAAAATCAAGAAATATGGTGAAACTTTAAAAACGCAGTATTTCGATTTAATTTTTTTTTGTGTTGAACGTTGCTCAAAGATTGTTTTTTTTTTTTTTTTTTTTTTTTTTTTTTTCACAAAAATGAATAGCATGCAAGAGCAAACAGGCGCGGGTACATCGCTCATTTTCGCTCCTCTTACATTTCCACAATTACAGAATAACAATTAGTTTGGCTTCTTATTGTCGAAAACAGAAAATAATATGACAATATTTCAGTGTCCATAAAGTATTTTTCATTGAAAAAACCTGAAGCATATTTACATGAAGGTTACATGTTTTTTCAAAATTCAGTGCCACCATTTTTTATAGTCTTACAAAATCTTGGGCGGTGCATTGGTCCCTTGGCACCCCCCCTGGATACGCCACTGCATCTACTAGTTTACAGGGATGCCAGTTTGACTTTTTCAGATATGTACATTAGCTTCTAAACAGTCGCATTAAAATGAACAAAACACAAGGATTTTTCTTTCCTATTTTTTTCTCCCTTATTCAAATAGGCTCATATTAACAAGCAGCTTGTCAATTCCATAGCAAATGTCGGCAGGTAGTAGAAGTGTAAATGCTGAACCTATCTAGAAACACGGGAAGCTCCAATTGTCCAAAATGGCACCCACAGTTTTTTTACAATAAAAACAGAGCAGTTCTTAATTTCACCTACTCATTGTAGCAATTGTGACAAAATGAGACACTTGTTTCACCTTTATTTTCCTGTTCTTGCAGACGGTTTGAAATTCTAAATGCTAGGGATGCACCGAGTAGCACTTTGGCCGAGTACCGAGTACTCGGCCTTTCACTACTCGGCCAAGTACCGAGTACCAATTTTTAAAAAAAAAATCATTGACATACAGCGGTACAGGGTTTGAAATCATATCAAAATTTTACTGGTCTCCTCGACCAGTGAACAGGAATATATACTGGTTAACAGACAATATCACTGGTCCACCTTAAATCATTAATCACATTTCTTTTCTTTAAAAAAAATGGTGGTCCTTGGATTGTTTATTATTTTTATGGTGATTCGAGGCGAGTTTTACTGGTCTGGTACCAATGGACTAGCGGTAAATTCGAACCCTGACATATGAACTGATCATTGGAATGGACCTCAATATGATAGTTCTTAGAACAAAAATCACACTGAATTTAACTTATGCATTGTTTAAAATATTTTATTTATTTTGTCAAAAATTTTAGAAAAAAGTTATTTTTAAAATGAAACTACATTAATAAAGAATAAGCTATCACCAGAAAATGCTGAAAGATTAGTTTTTTTGCACCATAATTTAAAATACAATTTCAATTATTAAAATATTTTGCTGGCATTTTCCCTTTTTCTCTTCAAATATTAGACAATCTTTTTCTTACCCTAATAAAAATGACTTAATTTTACTTCTCTGTGTTGTGTTGTTATCACTATGCCAGAAGTTTGAATCTGCAAAACCATGATTTTAAAAATTCGTAATCTAAATTTTTAAATGATTAGAAATATATTGGAATATGATTGAAAGTTTCTTTTTAATGAGTTTATTAATATTCATCTTAAGGATCACTTGGACTGTTCCTGACCAAAGGTAAGTTCCCCTACACCAATATGCGACATGAAAAAGTTAATTACATTTGCACATTAGACTGTCCCAAAATTGTATGGTGAAAAAAAAATTTTGGAATTTGAACTGGCATACCATGCATTATTGTGACATTTGGTATAAATAACTATCTTGCAAAATTTTAAGCTATTTGAAGATTATTAAGTGACAGCTCAACACCATTAAATATTTAAAAAACCTAATTTATTGAGTAATTATTTTTTTTTCCTAAGTTTTATGAAATTTACTCAATACAAAATCATTTCTATCAATACTTTTTTTTTTAACAATATGCAATAATTACAATCTCAAATACACTTTTTGCTAAAATTACTTTTAAAAAAATTTTAAACACCAATGCTGCTTATTTTTTGTAATGTTCCAATGTTTGAAAAATGAGCCAATGTTGCTCGTCATTAATAAGTTGCAAATTTAAACCACTTGCTAATTTAATTGCTTTCTTAGCACAATCATTTACTAATTTCAATACAGACAGGCCCGTCATTAAGGGGGGGCTGGGGGGTCAATTGCCCTCCCCCCCGACTTTGAGAACTCAATGTATTTACATTTAAGTGGGCATAGTTTTTGTTGTTTTCTGGTAAAATTGTATTGTGCTTTTATCCTTGCCTCCCCCCCGGAAAAACTTGAAATTACGGGTCTGAATGCAGACACTATTCCCTTAGCTTGATTGTATTTATTTCTTCCAGCCCAAGTACGAACATCAACTTACGAAAATTATTATCCAGTTTCATTACAGCTGAATCTAAATCCGTTCTTTCACAAAATATGATAATGTTATCCTGAAAAGATTAGTCTTTTAAGACCCTTTTTGGTTTTTGGACACTATAAAGCTTTTACTATGGCAACTTTTTCCTTTGGAGGCACGCGATCTGTAAAAAAAGCTAAGCATACCAAATCCTCACTTAGCTATCAAAGTTTTTAATGAGTGCTCTAAGAGCCACTTCACTATCAATTTCTGTGTATAGCTCTAGTATTTGTAGAAGATGTAAGTCATTATGAGGCACATTGCAGCTACTGAGGGTACTGAGCCACAATTTCGCATAGATTGTTGTCACGAACAGAATTCTTTTTAATGCTAAAATCTCATAAGATGCTAATTTGTATTCCTCGTGAAAACACAAATTCTTCAAGCAGTAAACTCCTTTTGCCATCCATCTTGCCCTGTCATAGGCACCTGGGAATTAACCATACAACCAGGAACATGATCTGCATCACCAAGAGTATACAAATACAAATACAAAGACCAGCAACAACCTCTGGGCCCAACAGGGCTGGTCCTAGTCAAATTATAGACCCCAATGAAGATCAATGGCCCTCTTAAAGCCATCTACTCCATTGCTCCTTACCGCCTCTTCCGGTATACTATTCCAAATTCCCACTACTCTGCTAAAATAGTAATTTTTCCGAATTTCCAGGTTAGCCTGAGATTTAAACAGCTTATAACAATGATCCATTGTCCTGTTTTTCGTGCAAAAATTTAACCATATAACATCTTTCATTTTGATAAATTTAAACAACTGAATCATGTCCCCCCTGGTTCTCCTTTGCTCAAGACTATACATGTTAAGCATTCTAAGTCTGGAATCATAGTCTAAATTAGAAAATCCATTCACTAACCTTGTAGCCCTCCTTTGTACCCTTTGGTGTTAGTTTGAAAAACTCGAATCACTATAACAAAAGTGCTTGCTTTTGATTCAATGTCCAATCTTGATGCAGCCTCAATTGAAGACTCAAATAATATACTTTGTTGTTCTCCTGTTTTTGCTTTCTCTTCTTGATTTCTCTTATTACCTTTTCTTGCTAGTTTTTGAAATGTCAGTTTTCGCCTCCCATAAAATTCATCCTTTTCCCTACTTGTTCCTGAAGGAACTTCCAATCTTCAGGCATTTTAATGGTATATTCACTGTTTGCCTGCATAAGAAATATCAAACATTTTTTCTTCATTTCTTCATTGAACTCCTTTTCGATTTGTCATTGCCTCTTGGATGCCCTTCTATGTTTTTTTAAATACATTTTGGCATATTTTTCATAGATCATTTTCAGTTTGGTCACAAAATTTGATTTTTGTGTTGTCGGTAAGCATCTTTCTGATAATGTTAATTTCCTAATCTTTAAATCATGAAATAGCCAGCCCATTGCTTCACCATTTGTTGGTAATTGGTTGTTATTATGTATATCAAGAACTGAAACAAGTTGTTCTATCAGCTATATTACAGTGTGGATATGATATTGTGAAAACTATTATTGAATTCTCATACCACTTATTGGAAAATTAATATAAAGTTAATGTACTGTTATTTAACTATAGGAAATATTCATTAAAATTAAACTTACTTCTGAAAAATTTAGAAAATTAAAACTAAATCAAAAATGAATATAATGTAAGCTTTAGTTTTTATATAAAATGTTGACACATAATTTTAAAGTTAGAGCTACAGTAAGTCGAGAACAAAATAGCAGTGTTCCGTTTACCTAAAATGGCGATTAAAAATTAGTTTCAGAGTTCTGAAAACACTGAAATTAACAATAACTGATAAAATTTAATATAGAAAACATTCTGCTTTAAACTATATTATGCTTAAAATGTACAAATTAATGAATAAACAATAAAAAAAAATCTTTAAATATTTGTTGCATCATGCATATTTTGTACCAAAAATAGGGCATAAAATTGATTTTGGGTGCTCATGAGAGGTCTGTTAATCTTGAAATATTTGGCTAAAATTTTTACCACACCTTTAAAATGGCATTTGGCACAACTTGAGTGGGTATGCACATTGATTTTTGAAAATTATTTTTTTTGGGACAGTCTATTGCACATTCTTAGTTAATTTTTATACTGATTTAGTATTAAAAATTTTTAAAAACTTATACGTAGAATTCAGTCATATTTTATAAATATATTAATTGTAAATGATTGCATTATATATATATTTGCATATTTTTAATTATTGAAAAATGTGTCTTGAACTATTCAATTTTCTTCAACTACTCGGTATCAGCCGAGTACCTGATCCAAATTTGGCCGAGTACCGAATATTTACCGAGTACTCGGTGCATCCCTACTAAATGCATATTTTTAATACATTTGCATATTTTTAATATATTTGCATATTTTTAATTATTGAAAACTGTGTCTTGAACTATTCAATTTTCTTCAACTACTCGGTGTCGGCCGAGTGCCTGATCCAAATTTGGCCGAGTACCGAATATTTACCGAGTACTCGGTGCATCCCTACTAAATGCATATTTTTAAGGCAGGTGTTACCGACCCGACCACCGGATACGTAATGGAGCATCGGCCACCTCTGGCGCATGCGCAGAGAGCGATGGGTCGAATCTGATTTCGAGAGACGACCGATCGGATCTAATTTCGAGAGCCGACCGATAAACACTTCCTGCGATCGGAGGAATAATGTGTGACTGACCACGCAAAGTAACAGATGACTTAAGCTATGCGAACGGTTGTATAGTAAGAATAAAATTGATATTGAAACGAAATACGCGATCTGCAATTGTACTTCAAACAATATGTAGTTATTTATTGCGACGTATCGACGCAATCGGTCTTTTCGTATAGTGGAGCATTATTGTAATTCAATCAGAACTTAAGTTATTTACATGAAGTTCGTGGCTTATGGCGACAAACTTTCATATAATAGAGCTCGGACGACATGGCTAGCGCTGCTGCAATTTGACAAACAAAAAATTTGATTTAAACAAAAAAAAGAAATTTTAGTTAATTACCTCTTGAGAGAGAATCCGAAATGCAAAAACATCCCATTCCAATGGCGGATGCAAAGAGATCGCGATTTTCAGAATAAACGCATTAAGCAAACAGGAAAGAAAAAAAAAACAACATATAAAAGTAAAATTGTTATAATTTACATTTTAAAGCTCCATGATAGACTTATTAATAGTAATCAACGTAATTGACGAAAAATTTAAATTAAATGATTTCAATTTTATGTTTTTGATTCTCATAGGAAACACTGTATTTCGCTTGAAAATTTTCAATTTTAACAGACATAAAATGACATTTTAATTATTTTCTCTTATCAAAGCAAACAAACATCAAGAATCAGAAAATTTCGATTCTGAAACCTGATGCAAAGAGATGATTGCATCATTTAAAATGAAGGCATCAAAAGTATAAACACAGCAAATAAAGCAATGTATTAACTCAAAGCAATTTTAGAATGTCATTTTAACAGGTCTAGATGATGTAAATCATAAATAATTATTGACATAATTGTCGAAAATCTGGATTAAGGGAAAAAAAATTTCGTATGTGGGAAGATAACAGCATAGCGAAAAATACTGGATTTCCGGTTTTAACACACGAAAATATGCCAGAATTGAGGAATTAAGACCCAAACACAATTGCCCCTGGGGTTAGTGGTAGAAAAAGAAAAAAATGTATTAACATGAGCAGGGGTGATTGTTTTCCGGTATTTTCATGATCGATGCGTTCGCCATTTCCCCACGAGGAGCTACCACAAGATGAATGGTCAGCCGAATGAGGAGAATCGAGATCCTACCGTTGAGTTGTTGCGATCCGTCCGTTGAACGGGTAGCATCTGCGCACGCGCAAATGTATGGGTCGAATCCGGAATGCGGGCCCGGCGGTCGGTTCTTTAACCACTGCGTATTTTTAATACATTTGCATATTTTTAATATATTTGCATATTTTTAATTATTGAAAACTGTGTCTTGAACTATTCAATTTTCTTCAACTACTCGGTGTCGGCCGAGTGCCCGATCCAAATTTGGCCGAGTACCGAATATTTACCGAGTACTTGGTGCATACCTACTAAATGCTATTAAACAAATGAGTGATCACTAACCACAGCAACTGTTACATGCAATATACCGCCAACTCAGTCATCCAGAGGCTACATTTGCATCCTTATTGTGAACTCATCAGTCTGAAATAGGAAGTCGCCAAGCTGGCGGCAGATATTCACTTACAGAAGCCATGATTCGGAAAAAAAAAACTGGTGGCTAATATAAATTAGCATACCCAACCAGAGACCCCAGCAATGGTACGGCACAAGTCGTAAAGCTTGGGTATTAAGCAGTAAGTTCTTTGTTGGCGGTATATTGCATGTTTATGATTACCAACAGCATTATAATTAATAAAAACACATTGCAAGTGTGTGTAAGTATTTCTGAAACTACTAATTACATAATCATTACAAATGAAGTACATGACAGGCAAAGAAAAGTATATATACATGCTATGGTAAATTAGTTACATCCAAAACAAACATTACCAGAAGCATTGGTGTGGTTCACGTGCATTACAGGTGATGACTCATTAACTTGAATGGATGAGGGACTACAGGAAGCTTTCACGTGATGGATTAGAGGCATTTTTGTAATTTTTTCTAATGTAAAATATAATGCATGGTTTATAAGAAATAGAAAGCACACGAATTACTGACTAGTCAAAACTTATCAGCATAAACTTAATACATTGTCAGCAGCTAACATGATCTTTCAGCACTTGTCGCATATTTTGATTCTAAAATTTAATGTAACTAAAACAAACATTTAAAAAGCTGATGCAAAGAAAAAACAGAAAAAATAACAATTCAGTTCCAAAAAACTCAATGCTTGATATTAAATGAAAAGATTGACAGATCACTCTTAATTTGACACGATATAAATTAATCAGTGAAAAGAGAAACACGAAACGGGGGAACAACCGCGGGAGGCGGGACAGGTGGATTAAATTAAATGGTAAACATCACAATTCTTTGTAAACGGAAGTTACAGTTAGAGGAAAAAAACTATGCATAAATATCGGCTTCACCTCTTATGCACCAATATTTTACCCGCCATTGGCTACTAGTAAGAATGACAGGATAATCCGATTGGACAATGGAATTGAAGTAGGCGTAAACACTGGACGTAAATAACGAAAATGATATTTACACTGAGCAGATTGGCGATCTTTACCTCTTCCTGAAAGGGAATTTCCCTTCTCTCAGTCGTTGTTTTGAAAAGATGTACAAATATTATCCTCATAATTAATGAATTGATCATCTTTGTGCCCCAATATGGCTGCGAAAAATTTAAATCAAATTTTAGAAACTTGTGATTTGGATAAGGAAAGTTCTTGGTTAGTTCTAAGAGAGGAGAATTTAATTGACAAAGGACGAATAACATGGAAAGTCAAGCAATCTGAATTCGATACACTAAAGATAAGATCGTGTATACGAAGCCCATATTTTAATCTTGGGAGCAAAAATTACTGTGAATCATTAAGATTAACTATTTATCCTCGCGGTCGAGATGCAACGTGTGAAGGTTTCATTTCTGTAGGCATAACGTTCAACAAGAAACCGATGGAAGGAACAGAAATCAAGGGATCAGTATCTCTTATTGATCCTCTTGGTATATCTGAGTATACCAAAAAATTTTATGAATTGGATGAAAATTTGAATGCTGTCAATATGGATAGATTTATCGAAGAGAATCTCATTTCTAATTATGTTAAAGATGATGAATTGACACTACTCTGCATCATAAAAATAAAATCGAGACTAGCAGAGTGTGTTTCTGACAAAACAAGATATATTGCTACTCCGATTGCTTCAATTACTGATGATGGTCACAAAATGTTAAAGAATGAATCCTTAATGGATGTGCAATTAAATGTTGGAGCACAGCAGATAAATGCTCACAAAGCAATTTTAGCTTCCCGCATTTCCGACTTCAAAATTCTTTTCAAAGCTGCTCCGTCTGAAAACACATTCGATGTAAACGATGTAGAAAGTGACATTTTGCAGAAAGTTATCAACTTCATTTATACAGGGGACATACCAGAGCTGAATTTCAAAACAGCTTGCAAAATATTTATGGCAGCTAATCAGTATGGTGTTTATGATTTGCAAGGCATATGTGCTGCATATCTTGGAGCAAATTTATCATCGAAAAATGTATTTGTTGTGCAGATGCTTGCAAATAAGCACTCTGATGATCATTTGAAAAAAGTCTGCATTAATTTCATTAAAAAATGTAATACTGAAGAATTAGCTAAATATTCAGTTATTGTGCATGGCTAAGTCTAAGCAGAAAAAACTGAATGTATAGAGTTTGTTTATAACATTTATGAACATTTGATGGTGAGCTTTGAGAACATTAGTTAAAATGTGAAGTACAATAGATAAAACATCACATTGTTCTTTAATGACGTATTGCTTTGAACAGTGCGAAATTATGTAGGGGTTTTTT
>JAXGGA010025671.1:0-10311 GCA_038373865.1 Uloborus plumipes
AAAGGGTAAGTTCTCCTTTCGATTTTTAAAATCTATTTTTTTTTAAAAATAAATTTTTATGTGTCCCAAAAACATGATTTTCCCAAATTTTTTTTAAAGCTGCGACTACCCTTTTTAAAATCCAATAAATAAACAACACCAAAATTTAAATTTTTTTTAGAGATGTATCTCAGTAAGTTACCACCCCTCATGCTTACTCAGTTATTCCATCCAGAGACTTGTTTCGTTTTATTTAGAACTCATCAGTTTGGAAGAGGAATCAGTTTTTTGGCCCTCTTAGCTTCTATAAGAGGACATGCGCTTCAAACTCGGTTACTTCCTTTCCCAGACTGATGACTTCTAAAGAGAACGAAACAGCAGTCTCCGAACGCAATAAACGACCAGGCAGTGCGTTACATGGCTCTAAAAAGTTGACTTTCCATCCACTGAGGCTTAAGTGACTCCACCAGTTAAGATAGGAGTGAGGAAGACCCGTTTGTGTTGCGACAACGATTATTAGCGACACGCCAATTTTAGAATTTCTGGTATTTCGACACAAATATACAGAGCTCCTCCAAGATCAAGCATCAAGTTGTCAGAACCACATTATAGTTATTTTTCTGTTTATTAGTATACTAGCAAAAATACCCGGCGTTGCCTGGGTCAGTAATAATATTGAGAAACAATTTATATACTCACCTTTGTTTCTTTTTTCCTGAACTGAAGGAACTCAAAACTTGCCGCTTTGACGATTCTTAAAATGTCGCCAAATTTTTGGGTAAACTGTTTCGGGACACCTAGGATAATTTTGCTCCCCTCCTTACTTTATGAAAATACATTAAGTATTATTATGTCACTAATTTTTGTCAGAGAAATAGTCGTCAAATGCTGATATACTATTGCGGACTATAAAATGACGTTAAAAGTTTTTGTCCTAATGATTTCGAAATTAATAGGAAACATTTAGCAATTATTTGTGCAAAAATGCAAATTAATGGTAATTTTAGTCTTGTTTAAGGGTTTTATTAATTTAGTATGTGGATTACTTTACTTTTTGACATACTTTTAAAAAGGTTTTTAATGCATACATATGGAATCGGAAAACAAAAGAAAAGAAAAAACTCAACTTTTCAAATATGGGAGTATTATATCGATGATTAAGATTTTGCCGCAGTCGATAAATATCAGACAATAATCGTTTTATTTTGGTTACGTCGTGTAAAAAGTAAAGTATTATTACGTAGTCTTTGGCACAAAAACTGGTGTCAGTTGAAAAAATCGCCGAGAATCTCAGTTACTAAAATCTTGCACCAAATTTGGCAAAATTCCTGTTCAATCGGATACTAAGAAACTGCCCTATTATAAGTACCCCGAGAAAGTGACAAATCAACGCAAACAAATTTAAAAAAATGCCGTTAAGTTGTATTTAAAACTCCATCAAATTGGAAAATAATGAACCTAATCTATTTATTAGTTGCCAATCTCTTCTAGCGGTTACGTTATCGATACTCTAAAACACATATTTACAAAACTCGAGAAAATAATTAACGTAGTGAACAATCTTCTAATAAAGGAATACAATTTATTCTACAAAATAATATTTGCACGTCTCAAAGCAACTTAAAACTAAGACTACAAAATGTTTTAAGTAAAAATTATGATAAGCTCATTAGAGAGCGGGCGCGCGAGCGTTTCCAATGTCTATGTAAAAGCCTGGATATTAAATATGAAGCTGAAAAAAAAATTACATTTTGATTTGACTTGAGAAAAGCCTTGAACATTTAATGCGAAAAGCGGAAATGATACACGCAATTCTAGCTATCGACAGGGAGTTGAGATGATACACTAAATACTGAATTAGTTTGTTGAAAGCCTTCGCGGATTTATGCGAAAAATGTACCTTAAATTGGAATGAAAAAAGCGCTACCAATCGAACTTTTTCGAATATCGTTATAAATTATAGCCTATGTGTTATTCTGATGTATAAGCTACATTATGGTAAAAGTTTCATGAAAATCCGTTCAGTAGTTTTTGCGTGAAAGAGGAACAAACATCCAAACATCCAAACATCTAAACATCCAAACATCCAAACTTTCGCATTTATAATAGTATTAAGATTCTTTTGGAAGCTATTGCAAATAAATTACTCTGCTAAACAATTAATTTAAAAACATGAAAGATTTCTTTATGTATTGTAGAAATATAGCTAAAAATAAAATAATTAAATATAAAGCATTTTCAGGAGAAGTTAAGATTATAAAATGTGTTTGTCGTTTATCTGACCTCTCTTCCTGTCCTTATTTTTTGAGGGGACAGTTCAATTAAAAAAAAAAGAAAGAAAATTCAGAAAGAAAGATCTCATTTATGAGGGAGTATTCTTTGAATTCGCTGTTTGCAGAGCACTCTCTTTTAACAATTTCACACTTTTAGCATTACTGCATGCGTTAGTCTAGTACTTCATTGCTGATCTTCATGTCCTTGAATTAGAATCTCATTGTAGATCTAACATGCTCGAGCTCGGACCTGTGTGCATCTTCACAACCTCGAAGTAGAATATGATTGTTTATTTTCATTTCCTCGCGCTAGGACATTATTGAGTATCTTGACATCCTCAAGCTTGGACCTCATTGTGCATCTTCACACTATCGAGAGAACCTCATTGTTTATTTTCACATTCTTGACTAAACAACCTTATTCAGTTTTTTGGCATCCACCCGCTGGGATCTCATTGTGTATCGTCACATCTTCGAGCTAAAACCATGTTGAGTATCATATGCTTGAGCTTGAACCTGATTGAGTATCTTGACATCTTCGAGCTCTGACATTTTCATGTATCTTCACACCGTGGAGGTAGAGCCTTATTGTTTATTTTCATAACCTCGAGGTAGAATTTCGTTGTTTATTTGTGCATTCTTGAGGTAAAAACTTGTGGTGTATCTTAACATTCCCGAGTTCCGAACTCATTGTATTACTTCACGCCCTCTATGAAGATTTTTTTTAATTTTATTTTCACAATTTCAAACTCAAAATTTATTGAATATCTTGGCATCCTTGAGCTTACGTATAGTGCATCTGAACATCCTCGAGCTTGTACCTCATTGTTTAATTTCACATACCCTGAGGTTGAACCGTATTGTTTTTTTTTTTTCACATCCGCGAGCTGGAACCTTATTGAGTATCTTGACTTCTTCGAGCTAGATCATCATTGTTTACTTCTACATCCTTGAGTAAGAATATTATTAAGTATCTTGACATCCTCGAGCTTGTACCTCTTTGTATATCTTTACATTCTCAAGCTAAAACCGTACTGAGTATCTTGACATCCTCGCGCTCAGACTTCATTGTGTATCTTCACGTCCCAGATTTGGAACCTCATTGTTTATTTTCACATCCACAAGCTTGTACCTTATTGAGTATCTTGACCTCTTCGAGCTAGATCACCCTTGTTTACTTCTACATCCTTGAGTAAGAATATTATTAAGTATCTTGACATCTGTGAGGTAGAACCTGATTATTTATTTTCACACCCTTGAACTAGAGCCTTATTGTGTATCTGGACATTCTCGAACTCAGACTTCATTGTGTATCTTCATGTCCTAAGGGTAGAACCTCATTGTTTATTTTCACACCTTCGAGCGTGAACCTCATTGAGTATGCAAAACACTGCCAACTCGTTCATTTCGATCCACGGACTGCAGTTTCGGGCTTATTAAGCCCTCATCAGCACGGAATACGAAAGTGAACGAGTTGGAGGTAAAAATTCTCTTATAGAGCAAAGAGAGCCAAAAAAAAAAAAAAAAAAAAAAACCTGGTAGCTGATTTGAAATTAGAATACTAGCGAGCGATCGCATATGGGAACGGTACAACTTGTAAATATTAACGCAGAGCTCGGGTTTTGCATGTTCCTGCTTTAGCCCTTGCTTAGAGGCGGTTACTTACTGCTAGTGGAGTATATTGACATTTTCGAGGTAAAACCCTCATTCCTTACATCCTTCAGTTAAAACCTTATTGTTTACTTTATAAACTTCAGCTCAGACCTATTTGGGTATTTTCACAACCTAAAGCCTTATTGTTCATTTTCACATTCTTGAGCTTAACTAGACATCAACTTAAGTTGACACTGACGTCACGACACGCGGAGCCAATAAGAACTCACAAACAGTTAGCGATCTCCTCTAATTCGCCGAATAGGCTGTGACGTTTTATGTCAGCTCGTTTTTCATAGGTTTTACTTCCTCACGTTGTCATGACGTCAGTGTCGAGAAACCTTACAGAGTAGTATAGAGCCTCATTGGTGTATCCTTAGATCCCGAAACTCAGACCTTATTCGATATCTTCACAACCTCCAACTAATCTGAGCTTAGATTAACATCTCAGAGTTAATAATTAGAGAATTTATTCGCTTTTATAAATTTGAAAAATCATCGAATCATGTTCCGTAGATCATCCTGCACGGCAACGACCTGAGCCCCCTCCTGGACTACATCCACCCCTCGGTCCTCCCCGACGAGTACGGGGGCGAGGGAGGACCCCTGGAGAACAGCAAGTGGCTGGACGTCATCGACAACGAGGCCGACAACATCCTGGGACTCCTCAATTACGGATACGTGGACTGAACTTCCGTCGGTCATTGCAGCAGCACTTGAAGCAAACTCGTCAGAGACAGATTTTTTTTTTTTTGTTTTTGTCTTTTATATACTTTTATTATGATCATGGTTGTATGATGTGACACTTATGTATGAATGTCTAGTCTTTATTAAAATTACGAGTATTACGGGGGACTCCTCAATTACGAATATGCGAATTGAATTAAAGAGGCAAGTGGATGGAGGTGATATGTGACAATTTTTTTTAATTTCCAGAAAAGCTTAAAAAAAAAAGTTGTGTTATTTTTTTTAATGGATTTTAGTCAACGGGTAAAAATATGTCATATTCTTAGTTACTAACTATTTCTGTGACTAAGGGGACATGATATTGATGGACTTATCATCTTCATCCATGGTAAAAAGTAAGTTTCAAAAATTGTCACATATCACCTTGCCCTTTCAGTTTCCGTATAATACAATACACATAAGCACAAATCACATGAATCCTTTCATGGGCCTTGGGAAATTCAGTTCCCAACTACAGTGGCGTAGCAAAAACAAAATTAAGACTGGGCGAATAAATTTTGCGAGGCCCCGAGTTCAGGAATCAAGGAGGAGCTCATGCCCCCCGCCTCCCCCTCTCACAAAAAACCCCAGATTTTTCACATAGATTTTGCGCAAAAAAAAGGAAAAAAAAATTTCTCTTACTTTTTTGATGAATTGCATGTGCAATTTATTTAATATTTTATCTCAGTTTCCAGTTACCACCTGGGATGGATTGAGTTTTAACGGGCTCCTAAAATATTACAGGCTTTTTTTGTAGTTCGAACAACTTATTCGATTGCAAAACAGACCATTTTTCCAATTTATGTGTATTTTGCACTAACACAACACCCCCATGGTTTTTCGCTTTTTTTCAATGCTTTTTTGGATTTGACCTTGCGACGGGATGGGTATCAGAAGAGCAGCCCCGTGCGCAGGATTTCGTAAAGGGAGGGGTTTTCCTGCTTTTTCATCCTTATTTGCATGTTCTGGAAAACATACCAGTGTTTCAGTTTGGGGCATCGCAGGGGTGGGGGTCACAACATTCCCCTCTCCTCCGAAGCCATGATTTTAAATAGTGTTGCCAATCCAGTATGGTATTTTGTAAATGAAACATCTACTGGGATTGGTAAAATATACATGTAGTGATTTTTGATACACTTTCCCTCAGAAGAGAAATTTTGCATGCGCTAGTGACTGCAATAGGGTGAAGTCGAAATTTCACACAGCTTGACGTCAGAGGTTGTGCGGATTTTAGAGTTTGGTGGATTTCGAGGTCATAAAATATCGATTATAGTTTCTATTTATTAAAACAGAATAGTGATGCAAACAAATTAAGAGAATAGCAGTTTTTCACTTTTATTTTACCCAACTATAGATGGCAGAAATACTGGATATTAAAATGTATGTAATGAGAGCGATATTATAATGGAAACTGAGAAATTATTTCCAAAAATGTTAGTAGCTCTGTTAAATTTGTAATATGTTTTAAAACTTAAGAATGTAAAATTAATTTAAAATCTTTTTAATTTTATAAATATCCATTGTCTATTTCTCAGCAAATGAACTTAGTTTTTTTCAAAATTAACTTTGAAAATGTTTTAAAGAAATGAAGCATTTCACACAAAATTTATATTAAAGTTAATTTATGTCAAACGTGCATTTTCTTCATTTGGCTTATTATTATTTTCCCAATGGGAGGGGTTTAACCCGAAAACCCACCCCTTGGGTGCGGCCCTGCAGAAGAGTGATGCAATGACTTCTGTTTAGGGGGTGTAGAGCAGACTATCCCTAATTTCAGGGGCTCGGGGAGAATTTTTGGTAACTGAGACTACAAAAATAGAAGGAAAAAAGAAGCAAGCAAAATCCCTCAAAAATTATTCATTCGATCAAAATTAAATGGGTTGTGGTTCCACAAATCATTGGCATTAATTGACAAGAAGTAAGAGCGAGGGAGAAATACAATATCTGAAAAATTGCTAGAATATGACATATTTAACGAAGTTATTTTAAGAGCAAAATTCACAATCCCATGGGATCTAGCGGTAAGGAAACTGCCTTTGACTTTAGTGACCGAACTCTATATCCAATCGAGTATAGGAAGAAATAGATCGCTCTTTCCGAAAAACAAAGGAAAAAGGTAAAAAAAAAATTGTAAAACGCACTTATTAAAATTCTTAAAACACAGAGCAGAAAATAGTAAACAGCGAAACAAATAAAAATTATAGCCTAAAAAAAATTGTATCAAACAATTTAGTTAAATACCTTTGTTCAATTTTACGAATTATCTGCCTGAAATAGGTCATATTACAACGACAAAAGTTGACAAGATTCCAAGTAAGTTTTGAAGAGAAAAGAAAAGAAAAAAAAAAGAACGTACCGAAAACGATTATTAAGTAAAAGCGTAAGTATATTTTCAAGTTAGTCATAGTATTTAAGTAAACAGTTTGTAAAATCAAGTAAGAGACGAGAACTATGTATTCGTTTACAGTAACTACGTAATGTAAAATAGCTTTTAGACAAGAATAAAGGTGTATTTAACTTCATTATGCATAAGACTTTTTTTTTTTCTTTTTTCTTTTTTGCTATTGGTATTTAATTCCTTTTTGGTATGATTATGACCGACAAATGTTCAAAGGAAACATTGAGAAATTAAAATTTTTGAATTGTGAAGAAAGATAATTAATTCTATGCTGAAATTCATATTTTATTATAAATATTTACATTTTACAATGAATTAAATTCCACTAAGTAAAAGGGATCGAGTATTTTTCATTTATTTCACTCACTCACTCTCTCTCTCTCTCTTTTACAAGCCAGAATTTATGAAAATAGTACTTTTAAGTTAGAATTATTTTCTGGTGGGTAATTAGTACATAAAATTTTAAAATGTATGCCTTAAAAAGCATATAAAGTATGATTTTATGATTCCACACTCAAGGCTTGTACGTAATTTTAAAAACAAAAATGAAGGTGTTTTGGAGGAATTTTGAAGGAGCAAAATGAGATTTTTTGAACTATTTTTACCATTTCAAAATTGCTACTATAAAAGTAATTTTCTTCTAATACGATCACTTTGTATATAAAATCTACATGATTATTTTTGTATCACTATAACTTATAAATGAACTCATTTTCACTACTGGGAGTGTGGTACAGTAAAACAGTTTGAGAAGGAAACTTAAAATTTCTTTGCCCAAACAAATGAATCATAGACTTAGTATTTGGAAAGATGAGGACTTTCCTCCAACAGATGTTCAAATATAGATTTCTTGACTAGAAAAAAATTCAAGATGGAAGCTAAATACTATAATTTACCTGTACCTTTCAAATGCTAGCTTTAATCAGCTACTTTTGTGAACAAGGCATTTTAAGCTAAATATAACTAAAACAAAGGCTCTATACATGATTCTTCAGAACCTCTATTTTCCTCCTATGGCGGTGGTTTTGACGAGACAATGTAGGTCTGCTTCCTGAATTTCAGTGCGAAGGTTTTGGTGGGTAAATCACTGCTTTAATTGCAATATGAAAAGTCCAAAATAATCTCTCTTAAATTGGAAAAGTAAGAAAATTGATTTGTCTAGAACAACTGTGACAGAGGAAGAAAATATAGTCCTAAATGTAAAAAGAAGGAGTTTTGAAGGGTTTAGTTCCAAAATGCATGAATTTAAAGGGCCCTTCAAAAGAAACTTAAATGAAGGAGTTTTGGCGGAGCGTACGAACCCTAACACTTCTAAAATTATTATCTTACAAACGCAACAAACATGGAGAAGGTCAAGATAAAATCTGGCACAGCGAGGGGAAGAACATTCCTCAGAGGCCTTGCTTTTAACATTATTGGCAATCCTAAGGACTCTTTTGACCAAAACACTCCTCCAGACGGTAATTCTGGCTGTTGGTAACATAAACGGAAACATTCTTTTTGACGATTTTCATCATAATATGGGAAACATTCAGGTGTCAAACATTGAAGTTTTGTAGTTTGGAGGGCATGTATTCCCCACTCCCATTCTATTAAGATGAAATAAGTGAAAACTACAAAGGATATTCTAGCTAAGATTTTCGTGTTGATTTCGGAAAACCTAATGTTGAAAAGGAGTAAGTGTCTAGCAATTTGGCGGGGGGGGGGGGGGGGAGGGGGCACGTCCCTCCCGACGCTACGCTTATGCGTTTCCATCTAGTCAACCTTACAATATCAGCCATTAGCTTTATCAATTTTAACTATTTGGGGGCCCTTAAAAAGCAGGCGGGCTAGTCAGTAATCAGGCTCTGTAGACCAAGCTTTTGGGACATTTTTTTAAAATCAGGCCCTGAAAGTTAAAAAAAAGGTTTGTTTAGTTACAGTTGGAAATTTCTAAAACCAATATATCCGTATTTTAGATTTTAGTCTGTTTTGGGGCCCTAAGGGGGGCCTAATAAATATTGCATCGCCTTCAAAAAAAAAAAGAAAGAAAGAAAAATAGTAACACATTGTTCCCCTAACCAGGTGAGTGGGTCCCAGATGTTATTTAATTCAATGCAGATAAAGATTCAGCCAAATCTGTAAACAGCGAATAATAGAGCGCGCCGAAAGTTCGGAAAAAGTTGGATCGGACAGAAGTTTGAAGCAAGTCCCCCTTTTTTTTTTTAATTGTCTCGGAACCAAGTTCGAATGGAGAAAAATTCGGGCCAAAATGGAGATGCGAGGCCCCGGGAGGCGCGAGGCCCTGGGCAGTCGCCCGATTCGCCCACCCTTTGCTACGCCTCTGCCCAACTACATGATATTAAAAATACACCTATGCGAAGTCAAAAACTTGTTCCGTGAGCCTGATGACTAGCCCTTTAACAAAACAAGAGAGAGTCTAAAGATGCATTTTTTCGTCTTCAATTTCGGAAAATTTCTGGGAAAGCACACCTATCCCACGAATTCCTTCTTCTAATTTCACAAAAAGTTCCTTGAAACTACTTTTCTTGGAAAAATTCCGCAGGTGAGCCCCTTTACCGTTCCTTCTCCCAACATTTGGCCAAAAGTAGCTTAAAATGAGTTTATTAACCGACTTCAACAAAGGAGGAGGTTATAAACTTCGCCGGAGAATTTTTTTTTTTTTGTATGTTATAAGATTACTCGAAGACGCCTGGACCGATTTCAAAAATTCTTTTTTTGTTTGAAAGCGTTTTCTTTCCGATTGGTCCCATCCTCTCCTGATCCGGGTTTGACAACGGGAACCTGCAGAAATCGTTCGAAATAGAAACCGGGATCACAGTAATCGTAATAATGACAATTTTGCATGGAAGGCTTCTCTGGATTACATAATAAAATTAATTTCTATGGTCTTTTTATGTATCTACTTATATTAAAAACTGAGTATCTTTCTATGTCTTTCTTCTGAAAGCCAATGAACTGAAAGTCGAACCAGGTACCGATAGATTCGTAATTTTTCAAGCTTTATTAGTTTTAATTTAAATAAGGTTTGATAAAGGAATTCTGAAGAAATTAAAAAAAGTCTTAAAATTTTTGTCAAATTTTAAACGATTAGTCTTAAATGATTAAATATAAAATCCATTGTTATAAAACGTGGTTGATGTGAAACAGTGATAATAATCATAATGAGAATTTTGAATGAAGGCTTAACTGAATCAAACATGAAACCCATTAGCGGTTCACGTACGTAGTATTTTTATCGCTACTTGTAATTTTTTGAAATATAAGTTAGCTGTACAATTT
>JAXGGA010025672.1:0-10310 GCA_038373865.1 Uloborus plumipes
GCCGTGGGTCTTGTCGCTTTGGATTTTCCCTTTTTTTCACAAGTAAATTTTGATCAAAATTTCCAAGAATGTATAACCGAAACTCATTGTAAGATTTTTAACCATAGTTGTTGCATTAAAACCGAAAAAAAAAAAAAAAAATTTTTTTTCATAGTAACGTAACATGAATAATATTTCTTAAAGGGCGTTTTTGTTGTTTTTGTTGTTTCTTTAATACTTCACGAGAATACAAACGCGTGGCATCATTTCATTTCTTTTTAAGTCAGCAAAAAATAACAACTTACTTTCTGCCTGATTTTCGAAAAATTTAAGTTAAAAAGAAATCAAATGTTTGAATTACTGCTGTCAAGCTCAAATACTTAGCGCGGGGCAGCTAATTCATCATAATATTAATTTTTGTAAACATTATTATATATTTTAGTCTGAGTTTGCTTGAATAAATCTATTTCTTGATGTAACTAAAATTATCTCCTTTCATGTTAAAAATTAAAATAATAAATATCTGCTCAAAATTTACGCAAGCAATATCATTTTTCCCGTAGTTTAAACAATGTTAGCTTCTCTAAAAATATTTTGAAACATTACTTCCATTTCTCCGCTTTCAAGATGTGATATAACTGCTATGCTGAGATATATATTTAAATTCATTCGGGACTCACTTTCAGATTATATACATTTTTTAATTCCGTAGAATTTACTCTATAATTCTGCTGAAATGTAGTTATTTGAATCTTAGGAATTAAAATGTATCCTAATCTAATTTGTGAAAGCCTTAATATTTTGTGACAGCTTTCAGTTTTTGATAAATATAAATTTCATGTGTGTCAAAATGCATCCCTAAGTTGAGAGTTCATGAAGATATGAGTTAATGCTAATACAAACATCTATAAATGTATATCTATTTAAGCATAAATGCAATCTTACCTTTTCCAAATAATACTCTTGAGATTTATTGAAGAATTTTTCACTGAAATTACTCCACTTTGTGATACTGAAAATATAGTTCGATCTATTAATTCATTAACAGAAAATGTATCAATGCCTAATTGTGCATTTTTAGATTTAAAAAAAAAAACGAATGCACAACATTGGAATCTGAATAAAATAAAACAAAAACACGGCATTTAATCGTACATTTCCAGTCTACAGCAGTTAAGGTAGTAGTCTGGTAACTTGGGTTCAGAAAATCGAAAAATTTTTTTTCGTTTAATTTGAAAGTACAATGTCTTGAGAATATACTGTGAAAATTTCAGACAGAAATTCAAAATATTTCGGGAATCAGAATGAGTTTCCTAGAGCGCCTCGGAGTTTGTTATTAAACTTTAAACGCGTTTTTCTCAAAACATTGTTTTTTCTGGTCGGCCCGGGTCCTAACTTTTTTTCTACTGACCGATTGCTTTCAAATTTTAACAGGCTGTTCTACACACTCATAGTTCTCGTCGGAGTTAACGAGAATTTTTTTCACCCCTAACTTTTTATTTTACAACCCTTTCTTTGCTAAAATAAAAGGACTTTTTTTTTCAAAGTCCGCCATTTTATTATTTACCCTTGAAATTTAACTTCAGTAGTTCCGACCAGAATGACATGTCTATAGATTAAGAATAATCAAGAATATTTGATTTCAGATAACATCAAGAGCCAAAATCACCCGGGCCATCCACGTGCATTTTTTTTTTTTTTTTGAGGTTCCAACTTCGAGTGGCAATAATAATAGTAAAAAACTACTAAATTTTTTCAAATAATTATTTTTTTACATCTTCAATATGTACATAAAAACACTCTTAATATTCAAGATGACTCATTTTCATTTTCCTATAAAAAACCACCCTCCAAAAAAGCCGTGAAAATAGGCATAAGTTACCAGACTACTACCTTAAAGAATACTAACTTGAGATTTAGACTTGGCTTAGACTCTAAGGGGAAAAACAAATATTTTATGAATAATTTGCATACATATATATATATATATATATATATATATATATATATATATATATATATATATATATATATATATATATATATATATATATATATATATATGTGTGTGTGTATATATATATATATATATATATATATATATATATATATATATATATATATATATATATTGATGCATGTATGTTTGTATATATATATATATATATATATATATGTTTATTCACTACTCAAATCCAGTTTTCGTCCGATTTTCATCAAACTTGGCACAGAGGTTTCTTGATGCACTAGAATTCACATAGGCGGGTTTTGAAATTTTTCAAAAATCTAAAAAGCTCAAAATTCAAATTCTTTGTCTCAAAATGGCCATTTTCTTTCAATTTTGTATAGAGTAATAGAAATAAGCTTTTAATCATACAAATTGATAAAATTTAACACAATTAAATATGAGTATTTTCCAACAAAGATTACGATTAACAATGAATTATAAATTTAAGAGTCCCCTATCTTAATTTAGGATAAAATAAGTATGCCCACGTAGAAATAATTCATTCAAATATAATTTTTTAGAGCTATTCTGTATTAATAAGCACCCGGACAACGCCGGGTAATAAGCTAGCCTATCTATATAGATACTATCGATCTATATAAATATGGAAATCTGTTTCGATGGATAGATAGATAGATCACTCCGTCACTGAAAAAAAAAAATATTTCTGTGTACTAAATATTTATTTCTTGTCATTGGAAGAATCATATGACTTCCTCATCCCTTCTGCCATGCATGCAAAAATCAGCCGTAAACGATTGTCGCTGCGTCTCGTTTATGGAGGCCCCAGTCATTACCGCGCCACCGCAAAATCGTTCCTCCACCGGCGGGAACTAATCCTTGGGCGTCCCCCCTCCCTTCCCCCACCCCGCTCGAGGAAGAAACTGATGATGCGATTCTGCATCCAATTAAGAGGCGGCGCGCGATAAGTGTTCCATCGATATTCCCCGATGGAGGAGCGATCGTTATCGGTATCGTTTTCTCAAACAGCAGCTACAAATATCCTTGCATGGTTCAAGCCTCAATGGTGTTTTTGCTTTTGTTTAGGTTTTCTTCTTTTGTCTGTTGGTGTATTTAATCAATGCATAAACACCCGTCGTATATCATTTGAACGGGCACTGAAATTAGGTAAGGAAATATTTTATGGACACAGGCGTTCTGCTTCAATGAAGTGCGACATTAATAATGCTACGCAAAAGTTTAGGCACAAGTTAAATGTTTCGATGAAATAAAACAGATACGTCAAAATGCTTCGAAATTATTTTTATTGCACTGCGTCAAAACAAATGTATTACAAGTTCATAAGTCGAAGCTGGGAACAATTCATTAAAATGTAATTTATATTTAAAAAAAAATTGAATGGGAAAAATAATTTAAAAGTGTTTTTATTTTAACTTTATTCTTTTCATTGGAAATACATATTATTTTTTTACTTTTTTTATCGCTTAAATATTCGCACATTCAACCTAATTTAATCCGGGGAGAAGAGAGATATATACGGCTGCTCTTAGAAAATAGATGTAGATGTATAACAAAGTAGGCTCGTTTAATTCTGGGCCAACTTTTTGTTTTCTTGAAGCGCATTAAAAGATAAAAAAAAAAGGGTGTTGGTATAGTATTCTCTTTAAAAAAAAATTAAAAATTAGGATATTAAAAAAAGAAAGAAAAAGATACGTCTTTTTCATACTCACCACAAGTCCGACAATGGGAAAACCAAAGCTTATTCGTAAAAAATCTCCTCTATCTTCTACACATATTTTGACTCCTTTCTTTTCCCAACAAAGAGGATTCCAAGAGGATTAATCTAACACCATATGCAGCAATAATCCTGTTTTACTGTGAATGGTTTTAATCCTTCAATCTTTTCCCAAGAAAGATGAAATCGAAAAAAGGGAGAAAAAAAATGAGAAAGGGGAGGAAAAAAGGCAAGATGAAATGATTTAATTATAAAAAAATTCTCATAAAATGAGTTTTTTTAGACGATTAAAAATGATTCCCTCCCTCTTTCTTAATACTTGAAAAACCTCAAACATAGAAAATGTGGGAGCTAATCCTAACAAAGTGTTAAACACATCATTGTTGCTCGAGATTTTGTTTTCTTTAATCCGTTTAGGGAATGGATATTCTTCGCATAGTTTGCTAAGCCTAATACTTTGCCTCCTTCAGTGATTGGTTGAAAAATTAAATTTATGTGTACTGATAACTAAACTTAGCTTCATCCGGGGTTAATTGATAGCAATACAATTGCTTTCGTTTATAAATTAAGCTATACTTCTTATAAGGGTTCGCATGTACTCAAACTTTGAGAAACTGTAATCTACATTTAAGAGAGTAACTTACAAAGCTATGTCTTTTTCAAGGCATATTGAATGTTTTCAAAACTACAGAGAGATAACTATGAGATAAATCGGATAAAGTATAAAGAGCAGGAACTACGATTCAACTCGAATGACTTTACTCAAACCATCTTCAATTTACGTGAAAACTGGAATCTGCTGCAATTATATTGTTTCGCAATCATTTTCTTTTTCATTAAACATAAAGGAAGTCGGAAAACAATCCTCTATCCATGGAAAAAAATAATTTTATCAACCAAAAAATGCAATAATGATCGATCTTTGGTAGCTACGTACTAATGTCTCTGAATTTGTATTGTTGGAATAATCAGAGGATTTTTTATTTCAGACCATTAGGAGATCTTTCAGACCATAGAGGACTATTCATTTCAGAAATGTGTCATTAGGGGCTTCCATAAATAGTGTCAGACTTTAACAGGGAGTTCGTAAAATTTTGAGTTTGTGACAAGGAGGAGGGATGGTTTAACAAGAAATGTGAGTGACATAACGTATATTTTTATAAGAGTTGGTTTATGAAAAGTAACGTGTGACAAGGGGAGGGGAAGTAAAGTGAAGTGTGACACTTTGTGACAAAAAGAGGAGGGTGTCAAACATGGTGAAAAGAAAATATGACATCGAATACGGACAGCTCCTCACTAAAGTTAGTAATTTATTTTTCTAAAAAGTTAATTTTAAAACAGCGTTATTTTACGAGTAGTGAAATAATGAAAGTTTGAGAAAAATAGGAGGGAAGGGTGAAAAGAAGTGTGAGTGATAGGAAGCTTTATGAGAATGCGTACATAAACAGTAGTTTGACATCCCACAATGAGAGATATAAATAAGGTGAAGGGTGACGATTTCTGAAAAAAGACGGACAGGGTCAAACATTGTGAAAAAAGTAACATTATTTAGGAACAGAAAAGTAGTCACGAAAATTAGTAATTTCTTATTTTTAACCGACTTCAAAAAAGGAGGAGGTTCTCAATTCAAAGCGTATACTTTTTTTTTGTTTGTTCGCACATAACATCTGATCTACTAAACCGATTTAAACGATTTTTTTTAATCGATAGGAGATGGTGTAACTTAGGTACCATGTACTCATATGACGATATTTGTTCACTAGAAAAAAAGTTATGATCGAAAAACTAACATTTCATGGTCATTTAAAACAATATGTGCTATTGTAAATCCGTAACTCAATGAGCTACCCGATGGTCAAGTGGTTATGCGCGTCAGGTTGAAGTTCCTGATGGAATGAGATCGAGTCCAGGTCTGTAAGGATTTTTTTGAACATCTCCATGTTTTTTCTTTTTGAATGATTTAATGATTGCAATGTCCTTATGCAGGTACATCCCCCCATGGGGATCTACCCCGTATTTTTTTATAGCACAAAATGGCAGTTTTAGTCGGATCTTTGTCAAAATTGGCAATGGGGTCCTTCGATGCTGTAGAATTTTCTTATGGCCGTTTACGCCATTTTTGGGGGCTTTGAATCGATTGTGGAAATAAATGGTTTTTGATTTGCGGCACTTATATTATTTTTTCAAGAATTACATACACAATCAATTATGTTAATTTTTGTACCTTTATAAAATTCTGTATTTTATACCTTGCATTTACGTCAAATTCAAGAAATCGAAAAACTAAAGTTTCTATTTAAAACAATATGTGCTATCGTAAATCCTTACTGCAATGAGCGACCCGATGGTCAAGTGGTTAAACGCGTCGGGTTGAAGTTCCTGTTGGAATGAGATCGAGTACAGGTCTGCAAGGATTTTTTTGAACAGCTGCATGGTTTTTAAACTATATTTTGATTATTTTAAGTGCATTTACACTAAAACAATGAAATAAAATATTTTTGGAAAAAAAATAGAACCGACTTCAGTTGGAAATTGCTCTCAAAAGTAAAAAATAATTTTTTTCTTTGAACACCATCGAAACTACTTTTAAACATAAGTTTTGAAGTCGGCGCAAAAACAATGTATAGATTCATACGCAACTACAATTCAACTATAAATACAAATTTTAATGGATTCATTTCATTGATTACCACACATTCGTGTAATGGTACAAATATTCTGCTTTTAATTTTCAATGGTTTCTCTGAAAAAATGTTGGCAAAATATGGTGAAATATCATTTTACCTATCGTTTTTGCGCCGACTTCAAAACTTATGTTTAAAAGTAGTTTCGATGGTGTTCAAAGAAAAAAATTATTTTTTACTTTTTAGAGCAATTTCCAACTGAAGTCGGTTCTATTTTTTTTCCAAAAATATTTTATTCTGAAATCTTAACAAATAAATAACGTCAATTTAAGGGCAGTGAAACTCTGACAGTTAATGACAAAGAGGATTGAGTTTTTTCACATCACGCGTTTTTTTCATAAGATATCTATCTGAAAAGTGATGTAACAAGGATGGGAAAAGAAAGTAAGTGGAGTGTGACACATTGTGACAAATGAAGAGGGGGTTAAAATGGTGAATAAACTGTAACATTATCTATAAACAGAAAATTAGTAAAGAAAATGAGTAATTTCTTATTTTTCTGAAATCTTAATAAATAATGAAGTCAGTTTAAACGCAGGGAAATTCTGACAGTTAATGACAAAGGGGATTGAGTTTTTTCACATCACGAGTTTTTTCCATAAGATATCTATCTGAAAAGTAGTGTAACAAGGAGGGGGAAAAAATTAAGTGGAGTGTGATACTTTGTGACAAAATGAAGAGGGGTTAAAAATGGTGAATAAACTGTAACATTATGTACAGAAAATTAGTAAAGAAAATTAATAATTTCTTATTTTTCTGAAATCTTAATAAGCAAATAACGTCATTTTAAGCGCAGTGAAATTCTGACAGTTAATGACAAAGGGGGGGGGGGGGAGAGAGAAACAAGAAGAGTGAGTATTTTCACATCACGCGTTTTTCTCACAAGATATCTATCTAAAAAGTAGTGTAACACGGAGGGGTAAAGAAATTAAATGAAGTGTGACACTTTGTGATAAAATGAGGCGGGGGTAAAAGTGTGACATCATTTATGGACAGCCCCCTCACCAAAATTAGTAATTTCTTTTCTTTTCTTTTCTTTTTTCGGAAAATGTAATTGTAAAGTAACGTCATTTTATTCACATTAAATAAAATGACTAAACTCGAAGCGATGTATATTGAATGCGAAAAGGATGTTTCCGAACTTGATTCGACGGAGAGCGTAATGAACAACCTGCTGCTGTTGCTGCAAGTTAAATGATGTCCCCCAGCTAAAACGAACTCAAAAACAGTAATCTCAAATCATTTGCTTTCCAGGAAAATTTCCTTTTTTTTTCTATCGCTTCATTTTTATTCGTCTCTCCGCAAGAAAGTAAATCTGCAAATAAAGAAAAGGTTGGTGCTTTTCGTTCCAGAGCTCTTTGGAATATGAACCATTTGCATGTTCTGTAACTCGAAGCGAGGAGCACGGTGAGATGTTCTTTCTTTCTTTTTTTCCTTTTCTTTTGGATATTTGCGTGCGCCATCTCGTTCTTTCGAACGCAGTTCCATCTTTAAATGTTTGCCTGAAAAACTTCTAAGAAAGGATAAATTTTAATGGCAGCAAGCTTTTTGCTTCGATGAGAAATTCAATGTTTGGACAGACATTTTTTTGAACGCATGCCGCTGAAGATTTATGAACCGTATCTTTAGCAGATTTAAGTAGATAAATGCATGCCCGTTGTTTTTTGTTTTGAATTTGTGATCCTTCTTTTATGTTTCATCAATTATCTGCAGAAAAATGTACTCTATAATTCCTACCATTGCGTTTTCCTGAATATTTACCACTATATTACACTGCAACGTTTCTTGACAAAAACATCGTGACGTCAGCGTGACGTTTGCGGGACGTTAGCCTATGAAAAACGAGCTAGATAAAACGTCACATCCTACTTGGCGAATTAGAGGAGATTGCTGACAGCTTGTGAGCTCTTATTGCTTCCGCCCGTAGTGACGTTCAGTGTCAAGTTAAGTTGCTGTCTAGTATAAGCAAATATTGCTTTGCCTACAATATTACTAAGGTCAAAAAACCAAGATGAATCATTCCGTCTGTCCGTGTGTGTGCGTGTGGATACGTTTGAGTGTGTCTGTAACCTGATGGCCAGATGAAAAGATTCAGAAGTACGAAGCATTGCTAACGGAGGCATTGAACCATGTCTTGACGTGTGTCGAATTTATCATTATTTTCTTATAAATACGCCTATTTGAAATCGAAAACCGGCTTGCATACTTAAAATTTTTACTCCCATCTAAAGCGCTGATTAGTTTACATAAAATGAAATGTGCATTTAGCTTCTAACACTTAGTAAACAAAGCAAATTACATTTAAAGCAGTGAGTAACCGCCCCTAAGCAAGGGTTAAGGCAGGAACATGCAATGCACCGCCAACTTATTTATTTCGATCCATGGACTGCAGTTTCGGGCTTATTATGCCTCATCAGCATGGAATACGAAAGTAAACAAGTTGGAGGCATAGTCCACTTATAGAGCAAAGAGAGCCGAAAAAAAAAAAAAACCTGGTAGCTAATGTGAAATTAGAATACCAGCGAGCGACCGCACATGAGAACAGTACAGCTCGTAAATTTTAAGGCAGAGCTCCGGTATAAAGCAGTGAGTAACCGCCCCTAAGAAAGGGCTACAGGCCGATTCAGATTGCGAGCGACGCGAACGAACGAAGCGTTTTTCGCTCGCTGGTCAAAAATTCCGATCATTCATACTAGATGCGGGCGAAAGTCACGTGATGGTATTCACCCACTAAGGATGAAGTGCGCCCAACTCGCGAGAGCCAATGAAATCGAATGTCCACGCGGTCAAAACAGAGCAAAGATGGCGCCTTCCCTCTAACTGGCTGGCGCTCTCGTTGCCAAATTTCTTTCGCCTTTCGCACGCGAAAATATCTAGCATGCTAGATCGCTCGCGACAGGCGAATTTTCGCCGCGTTGTCATGGGAACGCATTCCGAAAACCTGTTTCGAGGGGAAAAGTTCGCTTCGCGAAAGCGTTTCGCTCGCTATGTGAATCGCGCTTAAGGCAGGAACATGCAATACACCGCCAACTCGCTCATTTCAATCCATGGACTGCAGTTTCGGCTTTATTTCATGCTGATGAGGGCATAATAAGCCCGAAACTGCAGTCCATGGATCGAAATGAATGAGTTGGCTGTGTATTGCAAATTACATTTGTTTATCACATATTTTGAGGTTTTTCTACTTGTTCAGGATTATTTCTCTCTCACAAACGATTAAGAAAAACTCTATGTTATCTAACATGATTCCTATCATTTTATTTAAAAGTTAGCAAAAAATAAAATCTAATAATTGCTTTTAGCAAATATATTTTTCGTTTCCTTGACAGCACGCAATTTTTAAGTTCTTTATCTTGTTTTTGACTTACTTTCCTTCTTAACCCCTGACGCTACAAGGAAATGATTTATAATTTTGACGTATCTGTGTATCTGTCAAACTGTCTATTTGTTCGTGGCACCGTACAGTCGGATTACCGATTTTGAAAAGAAAATTGTTTTGTTTGAAATGTGAAGTGGTCAAGAGTGCTCTTAGCTAGGTCGTGCCTTCGGATGACATAAATTGGCAAAGATATTAATTAAAAATCTTTAAAATGTTTTTCACGATTTTTTAAGTGAAAACACGGGAAAATTTTAAACAATAGCATCAAAAGAAAGAAAAAAAATCTGTGTTAAGATGTGTTTGGAACTTCAATGTAAAATAGAACTCGAATTATAACATTTTTTAGCAAATGTGGCTAAAGCTTAAATGAACAGGATTGGAAACCGATGTCATTGTTGGCCGACGAGGAAAGAAAAATCAGTGATTTAAAATGCTTATCTGTTGCCAGTTTCTATTTGTTAACGCTTAAAACACTTGTAATTGGTTTTAGTATAAGAATTTTCAATTTTCTCTCTTTATTAACTGCTTTTTACGAATTTTACTAGTAAAGTTGATCTTTCTTTT
>JAXGGA010025673.1:0-10308 GCA_038373865.1 Uloborus plumipes
AGTCAGAAATATCGAAAGTTTTAAAATGGAAAGTAGGGCTTTGAGATGGGAAAAATGCGTATCTGTCAGTCTGTCTGTCACCCCCCCCCCCTCTCCTAATAACTTTTGATTGAACAGTCCGATTTGAACAAAACTTGTTTTTGTTGGAAAGATCTAGGTGAGGACTCCTCTATTCCTGTGTTTGACTTTTCGATTTAAACAATTTCTCGTTCATTTTTGAACCGTTCAAGCAACTTGTCTCCCATAACTTTTGACTGAACATTTTTCGTTTAATTTTTAACAGTTCAAAGAACAGTTCAAAAAATCAGTCTCCTACAAAAAATTTTCAGTAAAGAGTTCGATTCAAACAAACTTTTTCTTTGAGAGAGAAAGCGGCATATTTTGATTTTAGAAATCAGATTTACAGTCTAAAAATGTGTGTTTGAGATTCATTTGCAGCCTTAGACAATTAAGAGAAGACTGATCAAATGCTAGAATGTTGATTTTGGTAAACGGGAAAGTAGGCTCGGTTTAGTTCTTGACGGAATTTCTTGTTAATTTATAAGAAAGTAAAAACTGATATATAATTTCAAAGAGAAATCTGATTTGGGTGGTATGAATATAGAGCAGAAAACTTCAACAAGAAATAATGATGAAACACTTACATTTTCGGCGGCAACTTTAGCCGCCTTTTCATAAAATTTGAGATTGTTGTCAATAATTGTTTTTGGCTCTTGAGGAAATTCGCCTCTTGGTCTGTGCTCGAAAACAGCCGCAGTAAAGTAGTCTTTACCAAGTGCTACCATAGGTAGCAGGGTAAAAACTGCACAGAGAGTTATTTTTCCTGTGAGAGAGAAGAAAAGGTTTATTTTAAGAACAAATAGTAAAGATCATTTTCGAAATTTTATTTTGGAAAGTTACAGCATTAATCAATAAACTACTGAAGGAATAGAAAGAAGAAATAGATCATTTCAAAGAAACATATCTTAAGATGTGAGATATTTCAAATTTTAGCATTCATTGGCTCAATTTATTGGTTTTAAGTTTTTTATTACTTTTTATTTCATTTCTGATTTTCCATTCACTTTAACTTGTCGAAGTACTGAAATGTACAAATAAATATGCATTTAATGTTGCTTGTTATTTGAAATATTTTACTAATGATATATATATCTATATATATATATATATATATATATATATATATATATATATATATAATATATATAAATGAAAAATGAATGATATAAGGCCAAAAATTTAAGTAGAACTGATTTATTCGTAATACAGTCTATTCGTAATAAAATTCCAACACCAAGAAAAAATTTCTGTAGAGTAATGAAATTTGGGTAATTCAATTGTCTAGTTAACATGTTTAATTTATTAAATGTACAAGATCACTGGCTAATTTAAGCTCAAGAAAATGCTGTGCAAATGTGAAATTATGTTAATTTATTAGAGGGTGTAACTACCAGAATTTTGAAAGCAAGCCTGCAAGCGTGCATGCATTATGTCATACAGGTGCCGAATGTCACTTAGTAGTATGGAGTTCCATTCTTGTTGCACTTGTTGTGTCAATACTAGGACCGTCATTGCTGACTGTGGATGATGCTCGAGGAGCCGTCCCATGATATCCCATACGTTATCAATTGTATCAATTGGAGACACACCTAGTGATTTTACAGTTCATGGTAACATGCCAGCACTCTGTAGAGTACATTGCGTTACAGCAGCGATGTGAGGGCGAGCGTTATCCTGTTATAAAACGCCCCCTTGAATGCTACTCATGAAGGGCTGTACTACTGGTCAAATTACCAGACTGACAACAAATTTTCAGTCAGTGAGTTTGGGAAAACAACACGAATGCCCCTGCTGTCGTAGGAAATTGCTCCAGAGACCATAACTCCAGGTGTGGGTCTCGTGAGTCTAAGCCGTAAACCGCTTTAATGCAGGCGGTCCCCTGGCGTCCTTCTGATCAATATACAGCCACCACTGGCACTAAGGCAGAATTTGTTTTCATCAAAAATTACAACAGATCTCCACTCCGACCTCCAGTGAGCTCTGTCGTGGCACCACTGCCGTCGGAAAAGGCAATGATTTGCAGTCAATGGAATACCGGCTGCAGGCTGCCTGGCTCGGAGCTGTCCTTGAAGTAAACAGTTTCTTAACGTTCCTTGGATCACGACGGTACCAACTGCAGCTCGAGTGTCAGCCGCAGATGCAGTACGATGCTCCACAGCCGTACGCAAGATTCGGCTATCTTCCTTCTCAGTCGTGCCACGTGGCAGCTCGGAATTCGATCTGCTTGAGGTAGTACCATCCCTTGCCCATAGTTTCCAATAATCATGCATGGTGGAAACATTCCCACCCAAGTCTTTCTGCAATATCGCGAAATGAAAATCCACCTTCTCGTAGCCAAATTGTACGACCTCGTTTAAACTCGGTGAGCTGCTGATAATGGCTTCTTCGTCTTCTTAAAGGCATTCCTAGCTAACATGAACGCAATTCGTCAAATTTCACGGAAAAATAATACACACGAGCTTCACAACACGCTTTTAAAACAAGCCTTATTTGCATGTTCTGAGTGACGCCAGCTGCGCCACACTTATGCGCGGAACGCGAAATTTCAATCGATGACATCTTTCAGTTGTATAAACACGCCTACCAAATTTCGTTTATCTAACACAAGTCTTTCTTGGTGTTGGGATTTTTTTTTTTCCGCCAGTGTATATTATTTTCTCAACCTGCTTTACTGTTTCCACGCGAGAATTTCCTTATTTCTTTATCAAATTCCTTGATTTACCCTTCATTTTAAAGCTTATTGTGCCGGCTATTGACGAAAAATATTCATTTTTTTCCTGTTTTTTTTTTTTTTTTTTTTTTTTTTTTGCATATTACTTCAATGAATAATATCCAAAAACTAAGATGCAATCAATGTCGCAGTTGTACAGAACGTTGCCCTAGAAACGCGAAGATCATAGATTCGATCAGGCTATGAGATTTGTCCGTTTTGAATGATTTTTCTCACCTGTTAGTTTTGATTAGAATTTCTAAGAATATAAAATCTAAATTCGTGGTAGGATTTGAAATAACAGTTGTACTATTGTATTAAAACCAGAAAAGAAAATGCTTATTTTAGTATGATAATTTCGCATGAATAATATTTCTTAAAGGTGTTTTTTTTTTCTTAATACCGTAAAATGGGGTGTATAGGAACAGCGGGGTCAATCGGAGCAAAACTTCCCGACCGTACAAAGAAAGTCTTCATAAATATACTATTGGGTATTTTTCGCCATTAGTTTTTTTTTAGAAAGGTAAGATCATAGGAAGTAGGAAAAAAATTACTTTTGTCAATCTGGCAACGCTCCTGTCTTCTAAGGAGGGCTGTACGTGCAATGCTAGAAAACATCACATTTTCATAGGCTGCAAAACTTCATATGCAAGAACAAACCTTCTTATATTTTAAACCTAAGAGTGGTGTGTTTCAACTATACATGTATCTGAACAACAGAATACCACATTAGAATTTACATTTTTTATAAATTGTGTCATAAAATTGAAGAATTCTGAAAAATGCCAGAGGAAAAAAATTTGCGGGGTGAATTGGAACACTTTATTCTGTTGTTCCAATTCAAACTTATTTGAAGGAAACTGTTTGAAAACTCAAGATTCTAACCCCAATTCTTCTAATCAAGACAAGGACAAGAATTTATCACTCTTTATCCCTTCTCGTGAGCAACTAGATCTTAGAATGACAAAAAGTTGCAGGCTTCAAAAGATTTTTCTCCAGGAGACTTTTTTTTTTTACTAAAATACGAGGGAAAATTCATATAAACTTTATGTAGTAAAAGTCCGACACACATACAGTGATGAATAAGCGAAAAAATCTTTCAGGACAATCCCCGCTCCCAGAGACTTTAAGAAACTAAAGAAAAGGTAGAGTTCATCCCAGAAGATGTTATGAAAAAACTTAAGCCAAGTCACAATTGCTGGTTTTAAGGACAAGTACATATTTGTGGAAGACATGAGTGACTTCCATTCATGTGAAATCTTTGTATTTCAATTCAAAAGCATTTCTTAAAATTACTTTTCATTTTTCATAAGTTCAAAATTATTTTGAATTTTGACAAATTATAAACACTTACTGGTATTGCAATTATACTTTTATTTGACGGTAATTATCTGTTCTTATTCTCCCCCATCAATATTACTCATGTTTGTGATACCTATTACAAGTTAAATTGATAAAAATAAAAATTTAAACCTGTGTTCCGATTGACCCCTATCAGCGGGGTGATTCGGAACACCCATAATTTCCTATATCTTTTAATAATAACTGTTCAAAATGTCTTGTCTTTGCTTGGAATATCAAAAGTAAAGCACGACCGAAGTTTTTACCCAAAAAATCAAATTAAAAAAAAAAAATCTTTTAACTGCATTTTTTACAATCAAAGCTGAAAAGTGTTCCGATTCACCCCATTTTACGGTACCTCATAAAACTGTAAAAAAAGGGATTTTCTCACATCGGCGAAAAATATTAATTCACTTTGTGCCCTTTTTTTAAAAATTTGCCCTTTAAAAAAAAATCGAATTTTTGAATTACTGCTGTTAAGCACGAATGCTTGATGCGGATCAGCTATTGTATCAGTAAATGTTTATAATTGAAGGGCTTGGGAAATAAAGGGGTTATGAGACAAAACAGAAATTGCGAGTAATTAAAGTTCAAAGTCTTATTGTTGCAGCTTTTTTTTTTTTTTTTTTTTTTCTGGTTTTATCGTTAGTGTGCGTATGAAAATGGCCTAATGACATCAACTTCTTGATGTACCAAGTTTTAATTGCTTACCTTGTATCTATTGTTTATGTTTACCATTGTCCAGAGCGTTCATTTTTTAAAATGTAACATAACCCTTCCATTCTCCGAGCCCTTCAATTGTGATTAATGTTTGTATTATAAGATGAAATAAGGAGGTAGAGGTAAAGGCATCATTCTAGAAATTCTTCTTTTGTTTCATAAAAGAAAATTTCTGCTTTTTAGCACTTATTCTATGAATAACATTATTGCTCTCGAAATTTCGTAAAAATTCTAATGTTTGAGAATGTTTGGGGATATAAACGCTGTGCTAAAAAAATGACTAAATTCTTTTTCTGACATTTGAGAATTTAAGGGAACATTACTTACCCATGCTTGAGTATTCGACACTTGGCACAGTAGAATGACCTTGTGATGGGACCACAAACACAAGAACTAGATCGTGTCAATCTTTGCACTTAGTGATAAAAAGATTGATATGAATGACATTTAAATGAGAAATTGATAACCGGTTAAAACTCCTAAGTGATCTTTTTAGGAAGTTAATCTTTCTTGATAGAAATTTCGGTTGATAATACACAGCACTACAATTGAGGCCAAGCGGGGTCACACGGCATGAGGCTGTTAATAGATGCCTATTTTATTTGTGTTTCTGACTTGCGAAAAAGTTGGAGTATTTTCTTTGTCTTTGCAGAAGGAATCCAAGACTTTCTACCTGATAAATTTATTCTCTTTCCAGACTTGCATTTGGGGAATCAGGGAGGGGGAGGAGTTCAATACCCCTTCTCCCAATTTTGGTAAATGTTACCTGTTTTGTGTAATTAGATATTAGTAGGCGTGGTTTTTGCTGTTTTTTGGTATAATTCACACTGAGTATATTCCCTTTGCCCCCCCCCCTGGAAAAATGCAAAATGACGGGCCTATATCTTTCCTGCAATTGCATTTTATCGTACTCCACTCAGATCAGACATTAGGGGGGGGGCACAGTCTCCTCCGCCCGGCTTAAAAAAAACTAATATTTTATATATAGATGTGTGAATGATTTCTTTTTCTTTTTTGTATTCCAAAAACATTTGCATTGAGTATAACCCCCATTCCACGTGCAAAAATCGAAATGGGAAGCTTGAGTCTACAACTAAAATAAAAATTAGAACAAGATAATTGTTCCACTTTACTTTGTATTTTGTATAATGTATATTGATATTAAGGAAAACTAGTAAAGCGAAAAAAATGATAAAGAAAGAAAAAATATTCGTTTTATGCACCACCGCCCTTAAAAATTTACCACTGCTCGCGAAGCACGTGAATTTAATTCTGACCTTAGATTCGAAATTAACTTCGATATTCAATATTAAGCGAGGCAACCCACAAAGTCCTACAGATTCTGTTACAAAGCAGTTTATGGTGACACTAATAATGATCTTGTTTACAGATAAATATGAAATTTCCAAAAAAAAAAAAAAGGCCCTATCACACCAAACTAGAAAACCTCGAAGAATCTTCAAACTTTAACTATGGCCATCTTTGAGTTATGTACTTTATGACGACACACAGGTTGTTCCACTCCTCAGCAATCAGCAGTATAAGACCTATAATATTTTTATCCGTTTTATATTCTATAAAGACTCATTTTCTGCTTCACCAATCTTGGTTAGGGGAAGAGTTTTTCTTCCTTAAACGTGCGCAACTCAAGTCCTCACTTTGAGATATCCAGGTGTCGAGTTACCGAAGTTTCACTGCACTTCATTGTTTTTTTTTTTTTGTTTTTTATAAATAAAACTCTTCAATTCTGTTGCGCGTAGTTTGTGTTGTAAAAAATCTTCCAAGTTCTCATAGCATTGCATATCACTAATTAACAAGAGAATCAATTCGTTTCATTCTTTTGTTGCACTCCTTTAAGAACTAGCCTGCGCAAGCTCGCGGACAAACACAAAAACGTTCAAACGGGGAGAGGGAATTACAAAAGAATTGTAATTAGGTCTCATATTCCTACTTTAAGTGCCTTTTTGTATCGTAAAAAAAGTCCTGGATAAAATGGTACCAAGAATTTTAAAAAAGTGGCTTGAAACTAAAAAAAATATCTACAGCCTACTATCGACTAATTAAAAATTTGAATTTTCAGGTCTGTATGAATCATTAAATATAGTCCATATAGTCAAGCAGCTATTTAAATTCAAATTGCTCTAAATTCATAAATATTCCGAATTGAAAACTGGTGATCTGTTGATGGTTTTTTCGGGTAGGGGTAGGGGAAATAGATTTTTTTACCTGCATTGACACTGCGCTAGCAGAGTAATCACTTTTACAGAATTCCTACTCGCTTTGCTTCAAATGGTGGTGACACCTGTTGCTATTCAGTTTGATTCAGGAAAAATTTTACAAAAGAAAGCTGACGCGATTCAAACTCTCCCCTTGTTTTGCTAACTTTTTTTTTGTCATGTAGCTTAGAGTAACTTGAAATAATATTCATATCTGCGATGCCTAAGGAGACTATTTGAACGCAGAATGCATTTATTAAACTCTTACAAATACTTCACAAGGAGAAAGCTATGCAATATTTCAATGCTGAAAACCAACGCTTATTAATTATTTAAAAATCGACTTTTCTAAAGCAATGTTAACATCATTTGTGTTAAATCATTAAATTGAAAAATAAAGCTTAAAAAAAAGAATTAAAAAAATTACTGAACATTTAAAGTAGTCTATTAAATTTTACATTCTTTTGACTATTGTTTATTTCATATCTTGTGAAGTACATAACAACTATTCTCTAACAAATAGTTACTGATGGATACCAAGAAATAACGAGACAGAAACTAAAATTTGTTGAAACAAATGGCATTGTGTTCATTTTATTAGCGCAGCATACAGTTTAAAGGTATAAAAGTATTGTAACATTATATAGCATTACAATGCTATAGTGTTCAAGTCCATTACTATATTTGCAGTAGCCAGTTATACGATACCATATAATATGGTACCATATGTGTTTTCAAAAGTACTTCTAGATCAAAAATACCCAGAAAACGCAGAAAATATGTGGTTTCCGTAAGGGTACATTTAAATTAGTCCTTGCACTCATACCAAATATTATAGATTTTGTACTATTGTCATTTTTTTCTGAATTTTAGAAGGTCGGAATATTTTAACAGAACTGCTATCAAAATTGGTAAAACGGTATGAATGGAGGATCGCGTTTGTAACATCTACCTAAGAAACCAGCTTTCAGTAACGGAACTTTCTCTTGTGAGCGAAACTTCAACTTAGCATCAGAACCTGAGATCTTATGGTACCACTCCGATTTTGGCGCCAAGCGATGTTTGTCCTTTGAAACTGTTGCGTAGATTCTGTCAGAAGTAAATTTTCCTCTGAGTTCCAAAGATCGAAACACTGTCTTGGAATTCGGAGGTAGCAAAGCACATGGTCTTCCTTCAAACGGATCACACCTCACCAGAAAGCATGTTTCTTCACACCAATGATAATAACCAAAAACATTATTCATTCCGCTAAAAGCTGTTAAGTAAAAATCTTCCTGCATGTCATCAGCCGTGTATGAAAGTGAGCAACAAAATCCGTTGTTACAAGCCTCTACTCTGCCTTTGGGAGCTGTTAGTTTAACAAGAGTATAGTTTTCAGTTTGGGACTTGAAGCATCGGTAATCTTTATATTTGTCGCTTGCTTCTCCAACAGCCTTGTCGTAGCATATTTCTGGAAAATTGATTCCTGTTTCATCTTTTGTACTGACAGATGATTTTCCAATTATAGTAATGGAGGGATTGCTATCTACTTTCGCACCCTCACGTAGTTTCACGTTAGCTACCAATAATTTTGATTCACCATCAGGATCATACGTGTACACCAATGCACCATCAGATTTAGAGAATATTCCACTTCCCAATGATCCCAATCCTGGTGTTTGGGTATTGGCAGCGAGGAAGTTCACTTTGTTGGCTAAAGCCCATGACTGTTGCCATTCGGGAGAGTTAAATGGTAGAATGTCATCGAACCAAAATGTCGGGAACAGAAGTGTGTCTATGCCTTGTGCTGCCAACATGACTGATTCGTCGAAAACTGAATCGAAGCACACAATCATGCCAAACACGCCAAATTCCGTCTTAAATGACACAAGCTCAGGTTCTTCTGGTGAGTTCAAGAGCTCGAAGTACGGATGCCTTTTGTGATACTTAGCCACTAAGTTTCCTTCTCTGTCGAAAGCCACGTCTGTGTTGTACATGAATACATCGTCCGGTGGACATTTAACCGCACACCCTGCGACATTTTCGGAGTCACATGTTCCTGCACAAGGCTGAATGTCTCCCATTTGTGCTACTACGTACATCTTGTAGTTCCTTGCCATGCAGCTAAGGGTGTATAAAATTGTCCGATCTTTTGCCTCTTCCACGCATGGATTGAAGACCCCTTTCGTCGGATCGGGTACGTATTCCATGAATGGTCGCATGTTTTTTCTGTCATCTTCCACAATGTAGGGGAATATGCCAAATTCATTGAATACGATAATATCTGTGCCCTGAAACGAGACCAGGAAATTATTTTAGCTTTTGATTACATTATTATTGTCATCCTGTCATGAGAATGTAAATCCTGCAGTGAGAAGGTTGTTTTTCAAAGTCCAGTGATCTTACATGTAGCTCTACTGCTAGTCTACAAATACAAAATAACTGGTTTTAACTAGTTTTACAGGGTGACATTTAATTCACCTACAACTCTAAAATGGAATAACACGAGAACCGTTGCAGAGAGAGTAGCAAGTTCTTTTTATTGCAAAGAACATCGAAAAGGAAATTAACGAACACTATTTTCGAAGTGAGAACATTAAGAGGCGATACAGTAGCGCAACCTAATCGTTAAGTTATCTGTTACTTTTACAGGTGTTTCTCTTTTTGTAAATGGATCAGAAATGGATCTTTTGAAGCTATTGAAGTCTGTCGGCTTTTTCTTGCACTCCGCGTGTCTTTTATGACCCCAAACTTCAACATTTCACGCATTCATAGGGCGTTAGACCAAAGCCTCCTAAATACTAAATGCCTATAACATTTGCTTCGCTACCGTCGAGATGGGTTCAACTTTAAACGCCTTCTTGCGGCAATCCGATAATGTCGTTGCTATTTTTTGATTGGTTAATTTTTAAATTTAAATTGAGAAATGAACCAATCGTTAATTTTTTTAAAGAACTCCGGTAGATGGCAGTGTATCGTGAACCAATTGCATTTTGCAGCTATTGGCGATGGATCCAAACAATATTCGAAACAAATTTTTTGATTGGTTGCTTTTTAAATTTAAATTTAGAAATGAACCAATGATTAATTTCTCTTTCTCGAAGAACTCTGGTAGATGGCAGTGTATCCTGAACCAAGGATGAAATTTTGCTCTGTGCTAAAAGCCAGAAAGTTACAGGCATTTAGTATTTAGGAGGCGTTGGGTCGTAGAGCGACCAGTGAATGAACACTTAAACATATTTCTAATTTTAAAAAAATAAAAATGGAAGCAATAATTGAAAC
>JAXGGA010025674.1:0-10307 GCA_038373865.1 Uloborus plumipes
TGGCTTGTAGAGAATATTATTTTCAACACGTTTGTTTTTGGACCACCCTCAGGTACAATCCAGCCAATTTATTAAATTTCTTTATATCCAGAGTTCAGACTATTATGGGAAAATGTTTTAAGAATAAATTTCTTTGGCTCATTTAGTAATATTTGAAGAAATGAGTCACTAAAATCCACAAATCTAATTTTAAAACCATATGCAGTAAATCAATTTAACAAAATTACCCCAGAAACATATTTAAAAATAACTAAAAAATAAAAGAAAACAAGCAAAGTATAGTTAAACATCGTGCAAACTAAATCAAATCTTGGAAAGATTTTGGCAAAAATCACCAAACTCCAATTGCATTATTTTGAAAATTTGCTTTAAAATTTAATATTTTCTCTTTACTCAAAACACTCTTGGGCAGTTTAAACAAGAATATCAAACACATTGAAGCATGTATAGAATATACAGTAAAAGCACTTATTTTTGTGACAGTGAAGATATCGCTGAATTCGCAAAATAAGTCTACGGATTCCATATGAACAAAACAAACGATGATAAAAAATGAAATAAAGAAATACCACGATTAATTTTCACGATTACAATGTGATTGCGAAAATAAGTGCTTTTACAGAAAAACGAATATTCAAAACCCTTACCTTCTTTTTTAAAACTTTTAAAACAACTACTCAAAACCATTCATCGCTTTAGAAATGGAAAATTCGATGCTACACTTCCGTAATTGCTTCTATAAGCACTTCAACTTCAATGTCGCTCGCTTAAACTCGAGCTTCCTTGTTGTATCAAGAGGAAGTATTTTGTATTACAACTATAATGAGGAAAACACTCGCAATTAATAAAACAAATCCTAAGAAACAAATTCGTAAGATGGATTGTTGTGAGGCACGAGTTAGAATGATGACAAAAACATCTTCTGATGAAGAATTTAAATTTTTCCTTGATAAATTCTCGAAAATATTCAGCGATCGATTTTGAAGAAATGATGAAAAGCTGTCACTGTCACATTTCTCCATTATCGGAATAAGCCAGTCAAGGTCGCTTATCTTTTTCGGTTTTTGCTGATTAGCCGAGATGTTTTCGCATTTCAACTGATTCACTTTTTTTCTCCTTTTCATCGGCTAATCTAAAAAGTAAAAATAAAAATACCACACGATATGCTTTCGACTGAGTGATAGCTAACGGGTTGTATTTTTGAAAGAGTTGCACACCCCTTTATCTATACAGAGATGGCTTCGATTGAAGGCTGTGTCCTCAATTCTTAGATAAAACTCGAGGTTTTTGCTAAAAAAAATATATTTCAGTAGTAGATTCAAGTAATTTTAAGAGAAGAATTCTTTTTCAATTAATTTATTATTTTTTAGTTACGTTTTTTAAAAATTTAATTGTTTATTTTCGTGTGGGATTATTCCTGCACAGAGAAAAGAGGATCGTATGTAAGGGTATATATGGGACAACAATAAACAAAACTCATAAAATGCAAATCCAGAAACTGGCAGCTGCAGCACTGGTCATAAATGGGCGTTTCTCTGTAAACCCGTTATTGGCTGTCCGGACCGAGTATTTTAAAAACAATAAAGTGTAATGAAGTAATTATCTCTCTTAATTCAAGTTTAGCATTAATACTTTGTAGCCCAATTGTACTTGAAGCGATAACAATTTAATTTTTTTTCTAGAAATTATCTAAGCTCCAAAAACACAGTCCCTTGTGCACTGAGTTACCGCCCATAAGCCAGGGCTGAGGCAGAACTGTAGCAAATGCACCCACAGCTCGATCATATAGCATCCTAAGACTGCAGTTTCGCCCTTATTATGGGCTCCTCAGTTAGGAATGATGATATATGGGCGGTAACTCATTGCACATTACACTGTTCGACAAAAAAAAACCTTGAAAATGCTTCTGGTATTTTGAAGGCTGATTCTTATGTAAAATGACCCCCTGAATCCGAATATGACCCCCGTTTTCCCCCATCACGTCCCAATTTTTTTTAAAACGCCCCCCCTTTTTTTTCATTTTTCCTTAGTTTCAGGGCTATTATATTTTTTTTGGAGGGGAAAGGAGCCTTATATTCACCAATAAATTTTTTTGAAGGTCAAGAGAGACTCAAAGTTTAAAATCATGAGCACCGAGAAAAAATCTGGGAACTTGGGGGGGCGTGGCCCCCCAAAATATTTGAAAAATCACCAAAAACGATCTTTTTATTCTAGTTTCTTTAAAAAGACTTTTAAAACATTTTTTTCGGTGCAGAACCAGAGTATAGGATCCGCTCCTATGGCTCCTGGGTCAGAAAAAATTTTCACGCTGTAAAATTTTTTAAAAAAAATAAAATAATGCTTTAAAAATCGCACTTTGCACTCGAGTTTTAAAGCAGGTCTTCAGCCAAAAAAAAAACAAAATTGTGGCTGATTCTTATGTCAAATGACCCCCTATTTCCAAATATGACCTCAGTTTCCCCCCTCCACCCCCTCTTTCCAGAGAGTCCCCCCCCCCCCAATTCAGAGTCATTTTACTAATTCGGAGGGGAAAAGTACATTACGTAACCCGTTAACATAATTCTAAAAGGCAACAGAGGTTCAAAGTTCAAAATCATGTACATGTGTACCAAAAATATAAACTAGGGCGGTATACCTCCCCCCTCCCCCCCCCCAAAAAAAAAGAAAAGAAAATTCAATACTCTGATTTTTCACAAAAAAAAAAAAAAAAGGTTTAAAACGTCTTTTAGAAAAACAAGAAAAGAAGATTTTTTTTTTTTGGGGGGGGGGGGGTACACCGCCATAGTTTATATTTTTGGTACACATGTACATGATTTTGAACTTTGAACCTCTGTTGCCTTTTAGAATTATGTTAACGGGTTACGTAATGTACTTTTCCCCTCCGAATTAGTAAAATGACTCTGAATTGGGGGGGGGGGACTCTCTGGAAAGAAGGGGTGGAGGGGGGAAACTGAGGTCATATTTGGAAATAGGGGGTCATTTGACATAAGAATCAGCCACAATTTTTTTTTTTTTTTTTGACTGAAGACCTGCTTTAAAACTCGAGTGCAAAGTGCGATTTTTAAAGCATTATTTTATTTTTTTAAAAAAATTTTACAGCGTGAAAATTTTTTCTGACCCAGGAGCCATAGGAGCGGATCCTATACTCTGGTTCTGCACCGAAAAAAATGTTTTAAAGGTCTTTTTAAAGAAACTAGAATAAAAAGATCGTTTTTGGTGATTTTTCAAATATTTTGGGGGGCCACGCCCCCCCAAGTTCCCCGATTTTTTCTCGGTGCTCATGATTTTAAACTTTGAGTCTCTCTTGACCTTCAAAAAAATTTATTGGTGAATATAAGGCTCCTTTCCCCTCCAAAAAAAATATAATAGCCCTGAAACTAAGGAAAAATGAAAAAAAAGGGGGGGCGTTTTAAAAAAAATTGGGACGTGATGGGGGAAAACGGGAGTCATATTCGGATTCAGGGGGTCATTTTACATAAGAATCAGCCTTCAAAATACCAGAAGCATTTTCAAGGTCTTTTTTTGTCGAACAGTGTTACCCAGCTTTAGCCTTCAAATTTCGAGTTGAGCCGCACCATAGTTTGCGGACGCTCGCTGGTAAGATAAATTAATTTTATCTACCAGTTTGTTGGCTATCTTAGCTACAATAAGAGGATTTTTGCCTCCGGCTCGATCATTGGCTATTCCTAACTGAGGAGCCCATAATGAGGGCGAAACTGCAGTCTTAGGATGCTATATGATCGAGCTGTGGGTGCATTTGCTACAGTCCCTTGGCTGTCCCAACCCGTAATCTAACACTTCAAAGCAATATTTCAAAAACCTATTAACACTACATAAATTTTGCAATTAATATCTGAAAATATAAATTCTGTCCGTTGTTTCTGGCGAGTTTTTTTCAAACAGTCCCCTGCCATAAATTCAAAGCTGCAATAGAAAAAATCTGTTAAGGGCTGGTTTCCTAGAATCGTCGCCGACGCCGGGCGCGACGCACGCTGGAATCAGAACCAGTTTGATTGGAGCGTGGCGTGAAGCGACGTCAATCTGCGGCTCAGGCGCATGCGCAGAAGGCGGCGGCGTCTGTCGCCTCGCCAGAGATCGACGATTTCACTCCTAGGAAACCGGGCCTTTACTCTTTCAAATGTTTTTAGCATCTAGTTTAACGTAATCAGCGTGAATTTTCCGAAATTACTGATAACGGTGCTGAAAAGCCACTTTGTTTAGTTTCAGAGCCCCATTTGTGATGAAAGTATACATCTGGGTAGTTGCGAAAACAGTCCTCTGGGAAGTGATTTTATTAATGTCAATTAGTTTAATTGAATCGTTTATTTCGAAAAGGTAACATATCTATTTTGATCTCTGCTGTCTCTTTAGAAAATTAAACAGCGCACGGTTATATTTTCGAATGTCATAATCAATGAAAAAATGCCTTTAGTTAAGTACACAATTACTGCAATAATTTACCAAATAACCATTGATTATGACATTCAAAAATATAACCGTGCGCTGTTTAATTTTCTAAAGAGACAGAGGAGATCAAAATAGAGATGTTACCTTTTCGAAATAAACGATTCAATTATGAAACATATTAGTTATTACTTCCACGATTTGTGCCTAAATTTATAGGTAGTTTCGTAACTAATTATGTTCTAATTAGTTAGCAGTTACTACGCAACAAAGTGCAAGTACACAGTCCCATTGCACAGTCCCCTGCCTAGTTAAACGAGGCAGGGGACTTATCCCCTATCATGATTTATGAGAAAAAACGAAAGCTTCAATCGGCCCTCTTTCGAACCAAATTAATATTCATTTACTGAGCAGTATTATTATAATGGGGGAGTTTCCGAAATGTCAAAAGTATTTTTTTCTGAAAGAGCATGCTTCAAAACATAGGAATTGATCATTTTTTTATTTTGTGACAGTTATATATTTTTTGTGAATTATTTTAACCGGTGCGCAGATGCTTTTCCGAAAAAAAAAAAAAAAACCTTCTGCGCTTGACGTGAGTGGTGCACGTAAGCGCGAAATCTAATTGGTTGTATAGTGAGATGACGAAGGTCGTGACGTCACCGATTCCTGCGAGTGGACAACTCAAGTCAAGTAAAATGGTGTTATTATTGGAAAGAGAGCTGTTAGGTGCACCACTGACGTCACAAAAACCACGCCCCTTTTTCAACATAGGGTATTTAAAAAAATAATAAAAAATGAACTGTTGGGAAAATTAAAGTATTTTCCGGGCCCATGTTATTTTTTTTTATATCATTCTACCAATTTCAGTAACAAAAAGTAGTACTTTTGACTGAAGGAAACTCCGCCATTATACAAACATTTCAAAATCACATGCCCGGACAAATTCTGTACGAAAAATGACGAGTTTACAGAAAATCGTGCATATGAAAACTGCATGTTTTACTGCAAGAACTTGAATTAAAAGGTCTAGAAAAATTATCTTGGGGTGACATCACTAATCTAATAAGTCGTGATGGCAGACCAATCTACGTCGAAAGTATGATATAGAATATAAGGGCATGTGGGGCAAAGTGAAATAGTTAAAAAAACTTACTTGTGTCAAAATGAATAAATTGAAAATTTGTTTCAAAACTTGTTGTACACAAAGAAGGAACAATATATTTTGTAATACAACTTGCGTTGAAATATTTTCCATTTTTTGCAGTTGTTTTGTACAGCAAAAAGAAGGTAGAAAATTTTTACTTCGAAAAACTACAAGGCATATAAAATAAAATGCGATTTTCATTAAACATTTTCTATGTTATGATTAAAAATGATTTTCATGAAATGAGTGAGAAAATAAACAAATAAATGAATTTATAAGGAAAAAATAAACGAATTACTAAATAAGTGAATAAATCAATACATGAGAAAAATATGAATGAATAAAATAGAAAATGAATGAGAAAATAAGTGAATGAATTTATAAATAGATTAATAAGTGAAGGAATGAAAATTATTTAATAACTGAACAAATACGTTTGTGGCTTAGTAAATAAATGAAAAGTAAACGAAATGAACTGGGAGGGTTGGCAAATTGCACTTGGCAAATTGCAGTTCGCATTTAAAATCGAAATGCCACCCCAAGGTTATGTTTACATTTATCGATTGTACAGTGTCTGGTTATGAGGACCCCATAGTTATTTGGGTTGAGGTGTGTTGCTTTTTTTAGTTAACTTTTAGGAACTGGGCTGTACACATGTCATACTATAAATCTTTTTTCTTTAGAGGATGGGCTTAAAATTTTTACTCGAACCCTTTGGAGCCGGGGATTTTTTCGAGGTTTCATACGTCTGGTACGACAGTTTATACCTTCTCTTTTCAATGGAAAAGAAATCTGTGGTTCAACTGTCATACTACCTGGGTCGAAAGAAAAATTTCTATATGAACAGCTCGGATCCAAAAGGTTAAATAACTACTGAGCTGACCATCTGTAGATCTCAATTTATTCTTCAAATTATAATATAATAATTTTTTTTTCGAAAAGAAATATATTTTAATCATTGACTGAAAGAATTTAATGCGATGATTTTTTTTTTCAAGATTTGAGTGTATGATAATTCGCATACATTAACTATTTTTTACTAGTTAGTAGATCGCAACAATACTGAGTGTATTGCATTGATAACTAACGAGACTTTGTCTTACTATTCTATGTTATAAAATATTAATGATTTTTTCCCCCTTTTATCAGCTGATCGAAGAATTAAAAATAATAATACCACGCATTTATTTTCGACTGAGTGATAACAAACGCGTTGTGTTTTTAAAAGTCTTGTACACCTTAATCTGTATCGGAGAATGCTTCAATGGAAGGATATGTCCTCAATTTCTAGATAAATATCTAGGAATTTGTTTGAAAATATATTTCAGTCATTGACTGCAATAATAGTATGCGAAGATTACGGTGTTTCGAAATTTAGGTGTGTAACAATTCGTATGTAGGGAAATTAGAGCACATGTGATCATTTTATATTATACTGCGATAGCTTAATGTAAAATATCTAGAAAAATGTTCCAGTGATGGGAAATCCAATCTGACAGCTTAGCAAAAATTTTTAGAGCGCTAACACTTCCCTCAGTTTTTCAGCCATCATTTGAAACTGAAAGATTAATCATAGCTTCTACAGAACTTCCGCTATCGGCTTTTTAAATAATGAATACAGTTTGCGACGGTTAATTGAATCAGTGGTCAGTTAAGTCAGCCGTTTTAATTAATCAAATCCGCCAAAAACAGAACAATATCCATCTTTACTGTATCAGCCACTTTATTGAATAGAAGCTATTTAGAAAAACCGTGATTCTTATGAGCCGCGGCCACTGTGTTTGTTTGACGCATTAGGGTAATTCCGCGGTAACTTACGTTACATTTCGACCAACTCTTATGCATTTAGTACCTCAGTACAGACAAATTTTGTTGTACAAATCTTGTATGAAAGGATTTTTTTGAAAATGACAGTTGAAAGCAAAATTAAAATGCAGAAATATTCGATGCATTTAAATTTTATAAAATCTAGCAGTCAAAGATAAGGCAGTAATTTGCGTTACACAAAAAGGGAATGACATAATATGAAAATTGGTTCTGAGGCAAATTTCTGCTCTATTACAGCTGTTTTATTGTTTGAAGCATAATTTATCAGTTCCTTATAATGCTTAGGAATATATTTTCATTAATTTAAAAATTTATTTAAAAAATTGAAAATTATGGGAATTTTTAACTGGGTAACTTACGTTACAATAACTTACGTTACAAAATTTACTTACAAGCATATCTTTATTACAAAAATTAATGAATGAAAATTACAGCTTAGTTTAGATCGAAACATTGAAAATTAACAATTATGAATTAAATTTACAGAAATTTAATATCAAACTCAATGAAAAATCAAAAATATCACATAACATAAGACTTAAATCTATACTGGCTGCTGCTATTAACAAGTTCAGGTAATTCAATTTTTCAAATCATTCTTTCTTATTATAAATTTCATTTGTCGTTACTGGAAATGTCTAATTGGTTCCAACAGCAGCCATTACTTATATTTTAAACTCGTTTTCTTCAATAATCGTCACAACTCAAGGATACAATGTATTTTCGTACTTTACCACACACCATTCACCAGCTTTTATCTCTGTTTTTTCTTCTTGTTCCTTGAAATACTTAACTAAACGAAACCCCGTAGTTTGTTAATTTCTAGTTCTTAAATGGTCATTGTCAATATGCGGATCTTCAGAAAGTATTTTTGATAAATTTTGCTTTTTCTAACATATTTCAATACCATAAAGAGGGACTTATATTTAAAAATCTGTAATATCCACATGACTTTTCTCATACCCCTTCTACAGCGCATCTTTTCTGCAGAGTTTAGTGGCATTTTAATGCAGAATAAAATGTGTTTCACCTGTAAGAGATAAAATATTTTTGTATTTGTTACTTCTAAAACATATTTGATAACTTTAAATCATAACAGAAGTCATTTTTGAATAATTTATAGTACATTACTCCTAAATATTCTGAATGCAGTGATATTGTTTAGAGAGAATTAATATCTCAAAAGCCAAAAAGAAACATATAATTTATAATAGCGGTGTATTGTAATCTTATTAACAAATAGAGACATTTTAAGAAATATGATTAATTTAAATTAAGTAAATACAGTACAAATTCAAAAGAATTTTTGCATAAATTACTCCTACTTATCACATAGGTTTATTTCACGATTTACTTTCTTTATAAATACAAGTATTTAAGTTCTACTTGGGTAACTTACATTACCTGCATATGTTGGTAACTTAAGTTACACGTTTTGATTGTAGCACAAAAAATTAAATAAACAATATTTTTAAAAAAACTTTAACTATTTGCTTAACACACACTTATAAGATAGAAAATATAGCATTGTTAACATTGCATTGCCCTTTGTTTATGCACATTATGAACTTTAACATGTTTTTGGTAACTTATGTTACATAGAACAGTGCATTTTTGAAGTTCACATAAATCACTTAATTTACGTGAAAACACTCGTTTTAGCAATTTACAATATTGAATTAAAGTGTAATAATCAATATTCTTCCTTTAAAACAGTTATCTAAAGAAAAAAATTGAAACTTACCAACGTTGAAAGATTGACCATTTGCTTTGCCAAAAGTTAAATATTCCATTTCCAACTTCAAAGTGCTGCCAAAACTAAAAATACTACATTCTTGACAAAAAATTAGTATAAATAATAAACTTCTAATATTTTTAAACCGAAAAATATGTAAAACAGAAGCATTGCTGTAATTTGATTTTTCCAACGCTTTTCCACACTTGCATGGAATTGCCCATTAGCATTTTGAGTCCTTTAGTTTCCGTAACCCATTTATGCCCAGTAGCCTTAAAACGGGACGCTCGTCAGTCACTGCATACAAAAACCTGTGACGGGTATATCATTTCACTAAAGCTGTTTTCACACGTTAAACAGTCCTTCTTCTTGAGAAAACCAGTTAGAGTCACTATTTGGACATCGGAGTTTATTTATTGACAGCTGTTTTCAGACAAATCAGTCAAGCGTCGATCCAGCACGGGTAGCCACAGAAAGTAACTGTTTTTTTTTTTTTTTTTGCGAACTTATTTTTCATAAAATTAAACCATTTTAAAATGATTTGCTCAAAATGGATCACAGATGCCTTCTGTAATGTTACTTTGCAAAAGTAAAGTCAAGTAAGGTCGTATTTTGCTCGAATATTAGCAAAATATCCCATAAACAGGACGTTAAATAACTTAATAAGTATGGCAACGGCGAACTATTTTAAGCCTAAGATGTATGTAAATCATTCTAAGTAAGTTTTAGGCAGATAAAAATTGAAAAAGAAAATAGTTTGAAAAAACGTGGGCATAAATGAGTTAATGGAACTTCTAATTATGTTTGGAAGTTTGTTTTATTTAATTGGTGCATTTTCTACACATTTTTGTTTGATTTATTTCAAGTAAACTTATCTTGAAAAAGTTCATTTAGATATGAAACTAGAGAATCGTACCCAAATAAGCAGTTAGTGTATTAGCCAGTGTAAATACATCTACTTTAAAACAGTGCAATAAAAAATCCTGAAAGTCCACTAAAAGGGAAAATAATGTATAATCACCAAATATAAGTAGTTTATGTGTATCTGTGACTCAGGGCTTAATGATAGCCCAAAACGTATCATTATATAACGTAAAAGATATAACCATGCGCAGAAGCCCTGTATTCTTCAGAATGTATAATTAAAAGTTAATCTACTTATATTAAAAACTGAGTATCTTTCTCACTATCTTT
>JAXGGA010025675.1:0-10307 GCA_038373865.1 Uloborus plumipes
ACTTCGAAAAGTATTTTATTAACGTTGATTGAATAAATGGTTTATTCACAAAGCAATTATATTCGTTTGCATTTGACCATTGTTGCAAAAACTAAGTGTGGAAAAAGTCTACAACGCCATAACTATGACAACCATAAGAGGAGAGTGGGAAATTAACCCATTTATGCCCAAAATCTTGGCATCGCCAAATGGTAGCTCCAATTCATATCACTTAAGTCTGCATTGAAATTAACACTGATTTATCCCAAAAAAGGGGGGAAAACACCCCCTTGGAAACATTCGAATGCAACCACAAGGGGAGGTGCACAATTAGACCCCCTCAGAGCCTACATACCAAACTAAAAACTTCTACGGCATATAGTTTTTGAGTTATGCGACATACATACGCACAAACATAGTCACGAGAAAACTCGTCGTAATTAACTCGGGGGTGGTTGAAAAGGATTTTTCGGCTGCTTATATGTTTGTAGGTACATATGCACGTGCTGACAGGTCAAAAAAATGACTCAACATTCATTCAGGGGTGAGCACAATCCAAATTTAGACCCATATGTGAGTAATTTTTTTTTTCGCAATCACAATACTTCCTTTGCTACGTAAAAGGAAGTAAAAAAACCCTGAAAAATAACATTATGCTATTGTCTGTTTTCTGTTTTATTAAGGACGTCTCTAAATGTGCTTGTAAGATTTCAGTGCAATTGATTTAATATTACCATATTTCAATAAAATTTTGCGTTTTTGTGTTTATTCAACTATATGTTTGCGAAGAATTAATCGCAGTTTCATGCCGTTATTAACAAGAATAAGCAATAAATTTCACAAAAACAAACATTGGCTGTAATCAGGACAAATCCCTACCAGCTGCACCAGTTTCTTACTAAGAAATATTTTCTGTTTCACTATAGATAATACAAAATAACCGTTCTAAAATCGATAAAAAATATTGATTGTGGAAAACCTTAAAATTTCTGAAGCAATTCTAAAACATGGCAGATTTAATAAAGAAAGTTCCCAAAACATGAAGTTACAAAAGGACGAAAATAATAACGTATTACATAAATAAAAAAACAAAATCGAAGCTTCTGTTTCAATGCGACCTTTCGCATCGAAATACATCGTCGGGAAATAAAATTTTAAATGGAAAATCAATGTATCCATCAAATTGAATTTCCAAGTTGCTTTTCTGCGGCAACGGAATATTTCCTGTAGGAAACGTATTCTTCAAAACGAATTATTGTCCATAGAAACGAAATAAAAATCGCTTGGTCCCTTTAAAAATTCGGAAATGAAAACTGGTATTAAAAAAATGTTTTCGGAAGGAAAGGTTTAAAATTTATGAGCTTCAGAAGATATAAGTGAAATATCAAATTTTTAAAACGGTAATGTGAAACAACTTCGTGCGGAAATGGTTAAAGTAAATCGCAAACAACTATTTCTTGGGGTTAAAAAATATGACCTTTTCCCATTTGACCTTCAAGGCACCAGTGGCATAGCAAGACATTTTTCATGGCAGGATACTATAGGCCCCGCTTGAACGAATACTGTCGGTTCCAAGAAATATTCGATTAAGCGGAGATCTTTAACATTGCGTCTATGATACGGTTCCAGGATGTTATATTCGTATAAGCGGGGTATTCGTGTATCTGTTGCCCGATTAAGCGGGGATGAGTGTATGAAAATTTTCGAAATTAAAGGTCGAAAAATGCAATTTTAGACTATTACATGTGTGCTCATATAATTTTAATACGTTTTTATTAGTTTTACATGGATGGGTTTGTTTGTATGTAACTCTAATAAAAGACAAAATTCACGTTCTTTACAAAGATAAAATTACTATATTCAATACTATTATTAATACTAAAGGCTAAACTGTATTACATGTTGATGTATTATAAGTATTTCAGTTGCTTGTATGTAACTCTGAATCTATATCTATAAAAATGAGTGTATGTATACTTGTTCTCTATACAAATCTGCAGTTTGCGTCAGATTTTCATCAAACTTGACACAGAGATTCCTTGATGCCCTAGAATTCTCATAGGCGGGGTCTTGAAATTTTAAAAAATCTAAAAAGCTCAAATTCAAGTTTTTTGGCAAAAAATGACCCTTTTATAGGAATCTAGCCTGTTATTAGGCCTATTTTTTTTAATCGACATGAACCTTTAGGTTACAAATTGACAAAATTTATGGTATTTAAATATTAGCATTTTCCAACACACATTAAAATTAAAACAATGAATTTTCATTTCAAGGCTCACCTATTTCATTTTAGCATGAAATAAGTCAAAAACAATTAAATTGCTTTTTTTTTTCTTTTCAACTGATACAGATAAACCTTTAAAGCGAGAAAGTAATTTATTTCTGATTTATCAACCTTTCTACCTCGAGACTTGGAAACAACGAATTCGAAAAACATAAATCTATATACATAAAAGACTACTTTTGTATGCGTATGTCCGGGGTAAACTTCAAAACTACTGAACCGATTTTAACCATTTTTTCACCGTAGACAGCTGCAGTAACAGGGAGCAGGATAAGTTATAATTTATTTCTAAAAAGTTTAGTTTAAAAAAGTTATTATGGAAAATAGTAAATTTCATGTGATTTCCCCATTAAATGATTAAATTTTCAGTCGATTGTTGCAAAAATTTGGTTGCCTCGCAACAACAATATTAATAGTAATCATGATGAAAATTTTGAACCAAGGCTTCTCTGGAGTAGGAATGAAATTTATTGCTTTCTTAGGATTTTTATATTCATCTGTGCCAATAATCGCTAATGGGGCTTAAGAAAAAGAGAATTTTGGCATCAGTTAGAAAATAGGAAGTGTTCATAGTAGGGATGCACCGATAAGCAAATTGGCCGATTACCGATTACCGATTAATCGGTTTTTGATAATCGGCCGATTAATCGGCTGCGCCGATTAATGATAAGGATGATTGTTTTTCTACTACCAATTTTACCATCATTGTTTTTTCGCTGCTATACAATTCCAAGTTTAGAAATAATAAGTAATTTATTTCTGAGAGAAGATTCTTTTTTAATTTTCCTAGTTTTCGCAAAATAATTTCAATATTTTATCAAATTTCTTAGAGCCAATTTTCATATTATTGTCAATAATATTATTAATGCATTGTTAGTTATGTTAATTGGACACAAAAATTAAAAAAAAAAAAAAAGAAGTGGAGTCTGTGGTGAGGACTCCAATTTAGGAGTACTTTCAATTCATATTTTTTAATAATTAATAGCAATTTAATTTAATACCTTTATTCTTTGAAAATTAGAAGGTATATAAAAGCACTGTGCTAAGGAGAAAACTATCGCCAAATGAAAAATGTTGCAACATTGTCTATGTATATTTATTCAAAATAGGAGAATTAATTTAAGAAAAAACTTTATATCAACTGTGAGGACTATTACTACTCTTAATAAAATTATTCATCATAGTTTCTTAGTGAACGTATACTTTAACGAATAGTATTTGAAAAATATTTTTTCGGCCGATTAATCGGCCCGATTTTGCCGATTATTAGTAATCGGCAAAGTAGCCGATTATGGCCGATTAATCGGTATTGCCGATTAATCGGTGCATCCCTAGTTCATAGTCAATTTTTTTCTAAATTAGGTACATAAGATGTTTTCACCAAGTTATCACAAGGATAGAAACTAATAATGGAACTTATTTAACGTGCAATATTTGGAAATGGTTGACTCCAGAGCGATTGATACTGTAAATATATATTTATTTTAATACACCAAGCTTATAACATTTCCTATTTACCTAAACATTATTTGTAGCTTGCATTTGTATTTAGGGTGTGTAATACAGTTTTTTTTAGTTTATCCAAACAGAAAAAATAGCCATTGTTTACAGAAATAGCCATTTATGTATATGGATGTGCACTTTAATGCTGAAAAAATTATGGATTTGTTTCACTAAAACACATTACCCGGCAGAAACCCGAGCAGGGCCGGGTACCCGGCTAGTTTTTGAATATAAGTATATTTAGTCTGCAAAAATGCCTCCGAAGAAACGGAAAGCAATAGGACAAGTTCATCCTAAAGCAAAAAAAACGGCGGAAAAACGTGAAAATGAGAGTCCTGAGGAGAGAAATCGAAGACTAGCGACAGTGCACATTAGAGATATGACGGCTAGAGCATTAGAAAGCAATGAGCAGCGTGAGAATCGTCTAAGAGATCTGAGAGATAGAACAACTAGATCAAGACAATCGGAGACAGTGAGTCAGCGTCAGTTTCGTCTAAAATAACAACAAGAGAGAACTACTACATCAAGACTAAATTTATTTATTCTTGCGCCTGAAGGTGAAACTAAGAACGTTGTTTATGAACAAGTTTTGCGTTAAATTTTTATTAGAATTTTTTGAGAAGCTAAAGTTTTATATTAATACGCACCCGGGCAACGCCGGGTATAAAGCTAGTAAAGGATAAAATTCACGTTCTTCGGGATTCATAAAAGTAATATTTCTAATAATACTAAAGACTAAACTATATTACATGCAATACACCGCCAACTCGGTTATTTCGATCCATGGACTGCAGTTTCGGGCTTATTATGCCCTCATCAGCATGGAATACGAAAGTAAACGAGTTGGAGGCAAAAATCCTCTTCTAGAGCAAAGAGAGCCAAAAAAAACCTGGTTGCTATTGTGAAATTAGAATATTACATGTTGATGTATTATAAGTGCATGTAAACTTAGCGGATATTCGACAGTTTTAAAAATCTTTTTATTTTGATTAACTCTAAAAGCCTGTTTTTTTTTTTTTGTTTTGTTTTTTTTTAGTTTTTGCAAACTATATTTAGGATTATTTTGTTGCTTTATTTCGACGGGGGCACAGTGGCGTAGACTCCCTTGACTACGCCACTGCTAGGTACAGAGAGCGGCCCTATTGAACAACCATGTCGTTTTCTTTCAGAGTCCGTTCGTAAACCTGTAGAGTGCCTTCATTGACTTGTCATTCCTTTAATTCGTAGAGCCCTTTCGTCGTATTATACTGCCCGTCTATGAGAGCCGCGTCGAACAGTTCCAAGAAACAACTTTTGCACTACCTACCTTAATAATTAAATGATAGTTTAAAACAAATGAAAAATACGCTTTTAGAGTTTATCAAACTAACATGCACATGCGATACACCAACATGAAACATAATTTAGTAATTAGTGTTGATAATAGTATTAAATATATTACTTTTAACATTTGCAAAGGACGTGAATTTTGTTTTTTATTCAGAGTTACATACACACTGACAAACAAACAAATGCACATGTGAAACAAATAAAAGCGTATTAAAAGGGGTAGATGGGTTGTGGATAATAACTTTCCGAAGTTTTCAACTTAAAACTTGCATTTGCTAAAAAAAGTGCTTGGAGTGAGCAAGGTAACAATGCAAATATTTACGCCCCTAATCTGCCACGAAACAGTGCAAAAAAATGTTTTACAATGTTTAATTTTCTAAACATTGCCGATTTTAATATCATTCAAGGAATTTTTCGCAAAATATCGCAAATAGCGCCGAGTTGAACCCAAATTCAAAAAATATATTTTTTTTTGCCAAATTTGTTGCCAACTTGGCGTTAAAAACTTGGCGACATATCGCCAAATGGTGGCGCCAATTCATATCACTTGAGTCTGCATTGAAATTAACACTGATTTACCCCAAAAAAAGGTGTAAAACACCCTCTTGGGAACATTCGAATGCTACCACAAGGGGAGGTGCACAACTAGACCATCCACAGAGCCTACTTGCCAAGCTAGAAGCTTCTACGGCATATAGTTTTTGAGTTATGCGACACACATACATACATACGCATATACATACGTACATACAGACGTCACGAGAAAACTCGTCGTTATTAACTCGGGGGTGGTTGAAAAGAATTTTTCGGCTGTTTATATGTTGGTAGATACATATGCACGTGCTGACAGTTCGAAAAAACTACTGAACATTCATTCGGGGGTGAGCAAAATCAAAATTTAGACCCAAATTTGAGTGATTTTTTTTTTTTTTTTTCGCAATCACAATACTTCCATTACTACATAAAAGGAAGTAAAAAACAGAAAAAAACGGTTTTTTTTTTTGGACAAAACATTATTCAACCGTGGGTCTATTTTTCATCATTAGCCGGTATGATATAAGCTTTAATATAAAAGGTGTAAATCATGGAAGTTGGTTAAAAAATTGGGGGGGGGGGGGGGGGTTCTCGCGTGGTAAAGAAAAACAGGCTGGAAAAATAATATATAAGATTTTCATGTTTTACCTCATCTATAAGCACGCTTTTGCAAAATTTCACAAAGTGTTACAGCATTAACATTTTTGAAAACATTTTGCAGTAACTGCAACTATTTCGTTTCCACATATTGGTATAAAATATCAAAACATTAATTTTTTTCTAAGTACAAATAGGACAGTTGAAAAAGAATTATTGATCTTTTATTTACAAAACTATTTTTTCTTGTCTTTTAAAAGAACCTTGTCAATTATGCTTCATAGACGCAAGAACATACATGTGAAAAACAGTGTAAAAAAATGGAAATAAAATATTGAATATTTAGCCTGAGGTGTTGAAACGAAATTGACAGAAATGTCAGTGTCGGAAACACAGTAGTTAGAATATCGGAAATCGAAAGTGCCCCCCAAGAGAAAAATATAAACTGTGCAATGAGTTTTGCATGCGATGAGAATGGCTTAAAGTTTTAAAGATTGAAAACAATAATCGCACTTCAAAATAAGAGAAGTTAAATGTGTAATTATAAGGTAAAACGTCGATAGTTATTTAGCTAATACTTTAGTACGTTTATACAATATAACGATATAAATATATATTTACTAGTTTGCTTAGACAAAGTAAAGCATGTAAGATAAAAAGTATCGTAATCAACTAATCATGGATTATTTTGCACATAGTCTTGAGGGAGCTGAGCTACTTCTTTTCAATTACTGGTATTCGTACATAGCTTGCTTAAATTACAAAATAAATATGATACACATACATTTTCGCACATGTTTTTAAGTTACTATTACTAAAATCTAAAAATAGTACACTATCAATAAAATAGATACTTTCGAAAATGAGTTGATTTTTATCAAATAAGACGTCAAAATAAATAAAAAAAATTCTTTTTTCAATCTCCAGACAAAGAGTTTCTTCGATGAGAAAGTAGATTAGCGAGGGGAAAAATAGAGGAAGAAAACTTTAAGGAAGCAAAATGAAATGAAACTTTTACTTCGGAGCTTTTTAAGAGCTTTTAGTTACAGGAGAAAATTTGAAATAAAGCAAGCTCTAAATTGAATCAGGCTTCGTCTCGATTTAGAAAATTTCGAATCAACTTTTTCTGCTAAGGTCTCACGAAGGAGCAGCGAGGAAAGAGTTGGTTTGTTTCAAAACATGACGATTAATATGAGATGCAATATTTATACTGTATCTTACGCACGATAATGCAAAATCCCCGAAAGTATTCTATAGCAAAAAGCTTTTATGAACAAGAGTATGGTAAGAAAAAAAAAACTTTTAAAAATGTTTTTAAAGGTTGCAATGATGACGGGAATCAAGGAATAGATCAAAAAGTAGTATTATTTGAAAAGATTCCAAACGCAGCAAGTCTGTGATTATTCAAGTTCATCGTACGTTATAATTATTTTCTAATGAATAAATGCTACGTAAATGTCGCACTGTTTTAAGGGAACTGTTATTGAGCCATTCCATAGTGACTAACGTAACATTCAGAGCTGATTTTGTAACTGTTTTTACTTGTAATTTGAAGAATAAAAAATAATTTTTCGTTATGCTGGTGGATTCACAGTGTACATGGTATCTATGTATCATTTTTGCTAAGAATTTAAAACAAAATTAATGACAGTAGATATTTTTCCAACCAAAATAGCAGCGTGACTAACGTAACATTTTTGCAACCCTGAAAATGAATGTTCATGTTGTGAGGCAAAAATTTCTCAAAGTTAAGCAAGTGTTAAAAATTTAATGATATATTAGAAAAATGTGTAAAGTTGGCTTTTAAAAACATAAAACACATTTATTAAATCTTAATTTCTTTTAGTCTTTAGTGTCACTTTTATTCAAGATGGAGTGTGACTAACGTAGCGTGACTAAAGTAACCATCGAATAACAGGCAGTAAACACACTACAAACTATTTATTATGGTTAATCTCAGTGATAATTACAATACTTCATTTTTTTTTAACTTCTTATGTTGTGTGATTTTCATTTATTCATTTATTTTTTGATACTTTTTTCACTTGGGTATTTTTTTTTCTTTGGTTGAGATGGACATTTTTATGGAATGGCCCTATTGCCTTTTCAAAGCTGCCCCGCAAAGAATATGCACACATCCAAATTAAATCAATCGATTTGAAAACTTTTTAAAATTTCTAATTATCAAACACGGCTTCTGTGTTCAATAAACTACGCCTCAAATGTAATCCCTGTCTAAAAAGCATCACTTCGAAGAATGAATCAATTTACTTATTTATTTTAAAGAAAAACGAATGATAGATAAAGATAAAAGGAAAATAAAATGCTCGAAATTAATTTACCAGATTCGGGGGAACCTTTCAAAGAGTGTAAACAAAAACAAACGCCGAAAATATTTTTTGGCGGAAGCATTTAAAAGTACGTGTCCCGTCCAGTAATACATAAGACAGGAAAATAAAATGGCGTCTGTCAAATTTAATTTTGAACCGCAGTTTGTTGAAATCAGGATAAAAGTTTTTTTTTTTTTTTTTCAGATCAAGAAAGATTTGATTGAAAACTATTACTTTAGGGGGGAAAAATGTCTAAAGCATAAAGAAATCTTGTAAAAGGAAGCGGAAATGTTAAAAGCTTCCAATTAAAAGTCACTGCTTGATTCAAATTAAAAGAACATATGTACGAAAAATGCTGATTCAAATTTTAATCATTCTTGTTGGAGGAAAAATAAAATTGCAAGCATATACCACAGTATACTGTCTGATGATCTTCTTAGATGAAACCGTTCGCGCATTTACGCATGCGTCAGGTCTTTTCTGATTTTACTAAAATAGGGGTGTTAGGTAAGATAATAATAAGGGGAAGAATAATGAAAAGCATTTTGAGCCGTAGCAAACAATGTGGAACGATACTCATTTCAAATACATAGTTTAGTTGAATATATCAAAAGGATATAGCAAATGCAAGTTTTAAGTTGAAAACATCGGAAAGTTATCATCCACAACCTATCTACCCTTTTTAACCCATTTATGCCCAAGTTTTTTTTAGCATTTTTTTTTTTCAATTTTTATCTGCTTAAAACTCGTACTTGGAATGGTTTACATACATTTTATGCTTAAAATAGTTCGCCGTTGCCATATTCATTAAGTTATTTAGCTCATGTTTATGGGATATTTTGCAGATATGTGAGCAAAATACGACCATACTTGACTTTACTTGTGCAAAGTAACATTACAGAGGGCATCTGTGATCCATTTTAAGCAAATCATTTTAAAATAGTTTCATTGAATGAAAAATAGGTTCGCGAAAAAAAAACTTACTTTCTGTGGCTACCCATGCTGGATCGTTGCTTGACTGATTTGTCTGAAAATAGCTGTCAAATAAACTCTGAACAACTCAACTTTAGAGCAAAACATTCTGGATTTGGTCTTTCAATAAGATAATAAACATTTGGTAATTTTTGGGAGAAAATCTGAGAGGTCATGAATCACCCCATAATGCTAGGCGTGACAGTTTCTCAGTTCCTTGCTCTTAATAATCTCTCGCTTATGGTCTCCAAAAATCAACAGGATTGGGACAAGAAGCTTCCTCTGTTCCTGCTGGCCTACCGCAGTACTGTCCAGGAGACCACCGGATATTCCGAGAGCTTCGGCTACCTTGTGTTCTCGTCTGCGGTCTCCCTCCAGATGCGCCTTCATCGCTTGAAGAATACGTCCAGGATCTCCAGGCCCGGTTGGAAGACGTTCATCACTTCGCACGGGAGCGAATCAACATCGCGACGGAGAAATTGAAGACCCGACACGACACAAGGTCCACTGACCATGACTTTCAAGAAGGTGACGAGGTATGGCTATGGAATCCCATCCGACGTATAGGTCTATCTCCCAAATTGCAGTCGAATTGGGATGGACCCTACACAGTAGGGTGGGGCGAAAAATAAAAAGTTTTTCAGATCAACTTCTAATAGTTGCCAAAAGTTGTCTTTGGTGATAGTTAGCTTTTGTGCAAAATTTGAGAAAAATCGGTTAATATCTTCAGGGGGCGCTGCGATCGCAAAGTTTTATCATAGCTTTGTTATGGATTTTAT
>JAXGGA010025676.1:0-10302 GCA_038373865.1 Uloborus plumipes
TTACAGTTCTAAACTGGAACTTCAGCTGCCAGTATTTTATTGTAAAATCAACGCCTTTTTTTTTGCAGTGTATTGCACATTTCAATGAAGGAGTAACTCGCCATGCTATCCTCTCTCTCCTGGTAAAAGTTCACAAAACATTCAGAGCTCTAATTCGTAGTTTGTTAATACAATGAACTCTACAGGGTCACCAGCAGAGAAAAGGTTTCATTCTTTGGCAAGGAGTTTGCGATAAATAATTCGATGATACTTTTGAAGTTTTTTTTTTCCCTGAAATTATTTTCAAGTAATGTAACAAAAACAATTTAAGGATCTTCATTTGTGCAACCATACCGAATTTTGTCCAATCTGGTTTCTTAATTTTACATGCTAAGTTAACTTTTTCAAAAATTTCTTCATCCGTAGCTGAAATTATTGCAGATCAAGAATAGATTCTGCAGCATCGAAAGCTTCATTCGTGTCAAGTACTAATATGCTTTACAAAGCATTGTCTGCAGCGTCACAGTTTCGTTGGATGTCCGAAGCTAACGCTAAGTACTTTGCAATATTGTAGTTAAGACAATTTGTAAGCCAGCCTCCTGACACTTAATCGTCATAATATCATTGTATTTATAAGTTCAAGGGTTTTGGTTTTTATTAATATTTTTGAGATTGACATTTCCCCCTCAATTTTAGAATTTTTTCAAAAAGCCTTCGCGTGCCACTGTAACTGCTCTGCGAACACTAGGATTCGAACACTAGGAGTGAATTCTGTAGCCTATTCTGGTTCATACATATCCAATGACAACGAAAGAATAAAGATTTTCTTCATTCAAAGTGATCTTTTGCAAAAATTCATTGCTAAATCCACTTGGACATGGGACTAAAGTATCATTTGTGAGATCGGGCAAAATTCCCGTTCTGGATTTCGTGGGACACGGACGTGTTCCCTCGACCGCGTTGAATGGTCAGGAAGACATCCGTCGCAGGAGCGACGAAGAAGAATGCGGACGAGAGTAATCTCGCTTCGCCTACCTCCTCGTTGGCACCTATGCATGATGTGTTTAAGGCCATACAAAATCTCGGGATGCCTGCATTCCGGGTACCTATCAAGTCTTGGGCTGAATAGGGTCTCGATAGCGCCGATGAAGATTTACGAATGGAGGTACATGACCTCGACTCACCCCTTTCGTACAGTGATGTCACGTGCATTCTAGCCATCTGCTACGATCTACTAAACTCCACTGCATATCAGGACGTCGTGGGACCTGTGGCGGCGGGAGCAGTAAATTAAGTCTATCTTGCCCGGAAGGAGGGCGTCAGCGACGCCGTCTTCGCGGAATCCTTGGTGAGAATCCTTTCCATTTTCTACCATTACACAAATACGGTTAAACCGTATGTAGAGAAAATTGACCAAGATGAGCTACCATTTAGCCCCCCTAAGAAAACCTTAAGAGCCTCCTCCTTAGTGGCTGCTACCTCCCTGAACCACTCAAACAAATTTTCCCAGCTAGGAAAGAGCCCTAATGCTCCAGAAAGCGAGGATACCCCCCTCCCCCTAAACACCAAGGCCTTCCCCCTTTGGTTATAACCCCCCCCCCCCCAGATTACTTCAAATTCATAAAAGACCTTGGGAGTAACATCACTAAAGTTAAAATCGGAAATAATAAATTCAACGAGTGCGCGATAATAGTGGCTGACCCCACTGAGCGCAATAAACTCATTCAATATCTTAAAGCCAATCAGATAGAGTTTTATTCCAAAAGGACCAGAGGCCCAAAAGTTCAGAAATACGTCAATAGAGGGCTTCCCTCTAACACAAATACAGACGACCTTGCGGATGCACTCCGTTCACTTAATTTCAAAGTCATCAAAATCAACCGTATGACCAGAAGGGATAAAAACCCCCTTCCACTCTTCCTAATTCATCTCACCGACAGTGAATAGTCCAGTAAGATTGTTCAGACAAAAATAGTCATGTTCACTGATGTCTCAATAGTTAAATACACTGGCGGAAAAAAAAATCCCAACACCAAGAAAAAATTGCCGTAAAGTAATGAAATTTGGGTAATGCAATTGTCTAGTTAACATGTTTAATTGATTAAATGCACAAGATCACTGGCTAATTTAAGCTCAAGAAAATGCTGTGCAAATGTGAAATTATGTTAATTTAATAGAGGGTGTAACCTCCAGAATTTTGAAAGCAAGCCTGCAAGCGTGCATGCATTATGTCATACAGGTGCCGAATGTCACTTTGTGGTATGGAGTTCCATGCTTGTTGCACTTGCTGTGTCAATACTAGGACCGTCATTGCTGACTGTGGATGATGCTCGAGGTGACATCCCATGATATCCCATACGTTATCAATTGGAGACAGACCTGGTGATTTTGCAGGTCATGGTAACATGTCAGCACTCTGTAGATCACATTGCGTTACAGCGGCGATGTGAGGGTGAGCGTTATCCGGTTGGAAAGCGCCCCTTTAAATGCTACTCATAAAGGGCTGTACTACTGGTTAAATTAACAGACAGACGGCAAATTTTCAGTCAGTGAGTTTGGGATAACCACAAGAATGCCCCTGCTGTCGTAGGAAATTGCTCCAGAGACCATAACTCCAGGTGTGAGTCCTGTGTGTCTAGGCTGTAGACCGCTTGGATGCAGGCGGTCCCCTGATCTCCTTCTGACCAATATACAGCCACCACTGGCACTAATTCAGAATCTGTTTTCATCAAAAATTACAACAGATCTACACTCCGACCTCCAGTGAGCTCTGTCGTAGCACCACTGCCGTCGGAAAAGGCAATGGTTTGCAGTCAATGGAATACCGGCTACAGGCTGCCTGGCTCGGAGCTGTCCTTGAAGTAAACATTTTCTTACCGTTCCTTGGGTCACGACGGTACCAACTGCAGCTCGAATGTCAGCCGCAGATGCAGTACGATGAGCCACAGCCGTACGCAAGATTCGGCGATCTTCCTTCTCAGTCGTGCCACGTGGCAGCTCGGAACTCGATCTTCTTGAGGTAGTACCATCCCTTGCCCATAGCTTCCAATAATCATGCATGGTGGAAACATTCCCACCCAAGTCTTTCTGCAATATCACGAAATGAAAATCCACCTTCTCGTAGCCAATTTGTACGACCTCGTTTAAACTCGGTGTGCTGTTGATAATGGCTTCTTCGTCTTCTTAAAAGGTATTCCTGGCTAACATGAACGCAATTCGTCCAATTTCACGGAAAAATAATACACACGAGCTTCACAACACGCTTTTAAAACAAGCCTTATTTGCATGTTCTGAGTGACGCCAGTTGCGCCACACTTATGCGCGGAACACGAAATTTCAATCGATGTCATCTTTTAGTTGTATAAACACGCCTACCAAATTTCGTTTAGCTAACACAAGTCTTTCTTGGTGTTGGGATTTTTTTTTCCGCCAGTGTATAAGCAAAGGAAAGTCGTAGTGCAATGCTACGCCTGCCAGGGGTTTAATCACCTGGTAGCTAATTGTAACCGCAAGGTACGCTGTGTAGTGTGCGGAAGGGAGCACGCTAAAGACAGCTGCCCCAATAAAGGTGTCAAGGAACACGTTTGCTGTGAAAACTGCGGGGAAAGCCACGCAGCCTGCTTTAGAGTTTGCCGGGCGTACCCCAAGCCCAAGATACAGTTTGAGCGGCGCCTCTTTAAAAGCGACCGTGCACAGCCAGGCAAATCTTATGCAGCTGCAGTTATCAATGCCCCACTCAGGTAGCCCCGTAAATAATGATCAAACCCCCTCCTCTTTCCCGGAGGCCTTTAATATCCCAGAATTAATTACTATCTGTAAGGAGATCAATGAAATTATTAACATTAAACAGCTCATCGCTAAAGTTAGACTAGCCCTCACTGCTAGTCATAATGCCCCAAGTAAATTCGAAAAATTAACTGCCATTGTCCAGATCTTTTTTGACCTGGACTAACTCTTTTTTACCCCCCCCCCCCTTCCCACTCTACTACTAAACATGCCATGGACGCCTAATTAGCGGCCTAGCTGCCGCCCAATCACAGCGCTAGGAATTCCCCCCTGTGAGTTTCTCACTCCACATAACCTGACATAACTACTGCGAGGTAGAGGGCTTGATTGTGAGAACGTCGTTCACCCGACATTCTAATCCCCTGTCCCCTGAGCTTGCTCTACTCCGCCCACTCACCACAGGTGGTTATCTTTAAAAGTGACCACTGACCATATCTCTTTTGTGCGAGGGGAAAAATAGGGAAACAATCCCTTCTTAAAGTCAGTTTGGGGAAATTTCCTTGAACTGAGCGTGGGGTTGACAGAAAGAAAATTTATCTTGCATAAATTGCACTTTTTGTATTTCCTCACTTTATTTTCGATTTTTGAATGCGTCGGAGCCTGGAACGGAGACTGACTTGAAATTTCAACTTACAGAAATTATTTGGCGTTGTAATCGGTGGCAGTTTTATAGAAAATAAAATTATTTCTTTTTATTTCAAAAATTAAGTTTTTAATTGATTTTTCGAAATTTTGAATAGAATTAAGAACAAATACTTGATCGTAAAATTCTCGTAATGGAACAGATATTGTTTTTCGTGTGCATTTTCTAAATTGAATATTTATTTTCTTTTTCCTTTTTTTTACATCCTGCCTGGATTGGATTAAACTTGGTTCATCAGGTTGTGGAAAAGTTTCGTAACAAAGCTTGTTATGATAATACTGCAGAAATACGCGAAGAAAAAAGAAAGAAAAAACATGCATCGTTCCATCTGTAATTCTAAAATTCAGGCTGCAATCAGGCCTAGATTTAAAATATTAATACTCCTGTGTGTGTGTCAAGGGCGGATCCAGCTTCTGGCTAAGGAGGGGGTCATTTTCGGAAAGGGGGGGGGTCAAAGTGCAATTTTTGAGCAAAAATGGGGGGTTTTGACAATTTTTTCGTAATATAAGTACCAAAAATGCTATTTTTTGCTATATTTTGTCGGTTAAGGGGGGGGTCATGACCCCCATAACCCCCCCTCTGGATCCGCGTTTGTTGTGTGTGTGTGTGTGTGTTTTTTTTTTATATTGTCTATTTTGTTTTTAGAACACAATTGTTGCTAATCAGGGTTTCGTAATCTTTTTCAAAGTATTTTTTAACCTTCTCCACTTTTGTGTTTCTACAAAAAAATATTAAAATTGTGTTTCTCCAAATTATTATTTTGTGTCAAATAATAATTTGGAGAAGTGTGGAAACATAAAAATTTGCTAAGTAATTTATATAACATTTTTTTTCAAAAGGAGTTTTAAAATTCTATGCAACCACTAACGGGACTCTGGAATTTTTTTTTTTTTTTACCTTGGAAAAAACTATTTCCGTAAAATCGGGCTCATTGTGTGTGTGAGGGAGAGAGAGAGAGAGAGAGAAAAGAAAAAAAAAACTCGCAATCCCTTCATCTTAGTGCCAGGTAATGTAATGAAAAACAGAATTTTTGATAATAAAATATGGATTTTAACTGAAAAGTAAAATACATATTTTACTCATACATAACTTATAAATTCACTAACCAATCATTTCAATTTCTATTTTTTTTTAACTTGTCAGTCATAATATTTTTTTAATTAAACACTAAATATAAAACAAAAAAAAAGTTATACTAATCCGTAATAAAGCCGAGTACGTTCATTTATTATAGTCTAAAACTGTACTTTTATTAGCGTAGTTTGTGTTGATAATCTGAGTACATAATTCGTATCACATACTGAGATACTGATATAAACTTTTTACTAAAATCACATGGCAAACTTAAGGATACCAATGCTTGTTCTTAAAATCGCTTCGGAACATCTTTTTGTTTTCTCACAACCTACTTATTTTAATATTTTCACCTTTTGTCATGTAATATGATATTTATTCCAAGGGAATAATTCTTAAGATTGAGCAAACATATTTATTTCGGATAATTTTTGCTACAATTTTTATTATCCTACTTTTTTCCCCTACAATTTTGATTTATTTCCCTGTTCTTTTTTTTTTTTTTGCTTTAGCTGCTTTTTACTTTCTTCTATATCTAATACTAGCAGTACCCGCACGGCGATGCCCGTGTAATAAATGTAAAGGAAGGTAAGGGGTGATTTTTGCGCTTAGTCAATAATGCAAAAATTTAATTCATTAAAAAATCGCTTTCACGCTATTTAACTATCAAAACATCTGAAAACTTTCAATGATTTGAAATTTTTAACTGTTGCCAATTTATTTTTACTAACAAATAAAATGTTTGCAATTAATCTAAACAAGGCTTTTGCAGTGATTTCCAATTTCGCTCACTGATTCTGCATTTGCAGGGTTATTACGATAATTGTGAAATTGGAGCTGTTTCCAATTATTCGAGCGAGTACGTATTTTATTTTGTAACCGGAATTCATAAGATAGATATAGAAGAAAGTTTCGTGACGGCCACGACAGCTAGTTTCCATTTAGTTCCATTTATGCTATTAAGCAATTGTATCTTACAAGATTGTTTAATTTTTTTTTTTTTTTGATTTCTCACTTTTGTTTTAGAAAAAAAAGAAATTTTTTTCTTCCCTTAACGGATATCGAGCTCGGTCATTTGTATCAATTGCAGCGTATTTTCTCACGTATTAAAGAGGCCACGTGCTACGTGAAATCGAGATTTTTTTTTTTTTGGATGAGGACTTAACATTTGGAGAAAATGCCTTCGTATTTCACTTTGAAAGGCTGTGCGCTGATTCTTATTCAGTAATTGATTAAAAATGTAGTAAACTGAAAGCGGATGCTTAGAGATTGCTTCGGATTGCACGCAACGACTAATGAACCGCAATTTGAAAACAATGAACAATTTCAACTTGTTTCCCCCCAAGTTTTTGTTGAGACCCCCCCCCCCCCATGTACTTGCTTTTATTTTAGTCTGGATTGCAGGTAGCACGTGGCAACAGAGGCCACGTGCTACGTGTAATCCAGACTTTTTTTTCTCTTTTCTTTTCTTTTTTTTTTTTTTGATGAGACGGGAACAACATTGGAAAAATACCTTTATATTTCGGTTTGAAAGGTTGTGTTATGTTCTGTATTTAGAAATTGATTTAAAATGTGGTAAACTTTAAGCAGATGCTAAGAGATAGCTTTAAATTGCTCACAACGTACTTTAATTGCGTAAGCTTCTTTACCAGTTGCAAACGAACAAAATCATGTAAAACGACCTGCAATGCTATGTATTAAACATATACGAACTAAATGTATATGAATTAAAGTATGTAAATCAAATAAATAAATAAAAATATTTCATCTTTGGTCTTTGAAAAATTTAGCAATCTCAAATCAAATTAAACTCTTGCTGTATGGCGTCAGATTGAAGCTTTTCATCAGAAGCTAAATTGTATTATGATATTTTTTTTTGTTCCAAAAATTTCAGAATACTACTTTTCTTGAAAATTTAAAATTCGAAAATTTCTAGTTTTTCAACCTAAGAATTTTGTTTCTAAATGTTTGTATTTATCTAGCGATTTTCTCGACAACATTGGCGGTTAGTATGTCTATTCTTAGATGGAGTGAAAGTTGATTCTTCATATTTTAAATCATGCATTATGCATCATAGAATGTGTCTTAAGGTATTTTTTCTTCAATATTACACCTTTCTAAAATCTGAATTAAATACTTGATACGATATAAAAAAACAACATTTGACTATTCATTCGTTCAAAAAAATTTTGTAAAGGTCTTTTTTTTTAGTAAAAAGTCTTTTTTTCCAATAAAACCAAACGTTTCCTTAAAGCTTTCAGTGCATTTACTTCTTCCCATTAAAAAAAAAAATGTGTCTATCTCTTCGTTAGATATACCGCATAAGGACATGAATCTCCAAAATTGGAAACAATTAACTAAAAACACGATTTACGGTTAAATGTTTCATATCCCTCTCCCCCTAAAAACGTGATGTTCGTCACATAACTTTAGTATATCATTGTTAAAAACCCGCATATTGCATGTACATAGTTCACAGTGAATGTACTAGCTTTTAGAGCTTTATATCACAGTAATATAGCCAATAACCATTTTTGCCAAATTTCAAATGTATTAAGTAATTTTTTTCCTCACAGCTGTTTGCGTAAATGAAAATTTCGAAAACGTTGTTGTGAGAAAACTAAGAAAGAAAAAATAATTTCATTAAAAGTAGTGCATTTGCGTTCATTAAATGTCTTCTAGTTTTCTAGATAATTCATCGATTTAAATTTTTTTTCCAGACTTAAAAAAAAAAAAAAATTAGGACTATCCAAATATCTCAAAACAGATTTTTTTAAAAAAAAAGGTCGAAGGCAAAAAACTATAAGAGTAAAACAAGTCGGGGGGGGGGGGGGGGGGATTGCAAGGCTTTGTTTGGGCCTCTCTGAAGTGAAACCTTATAATTTTAGCTAATGATTAAAGCAGTTTCAGAAATTTGTGGCTCTTGAAAAGTGGGGCCTGTTTAAGCAATTATGCCCTAAGAGTAGAATTTGCAAATGCGATAATCTAAGAGTTAGAGAAGTTTTACAAGAATAAAAAGAATAAAAAAAGAAAAAACCCGGAAAACTTTTGTCTGTTCTATTTCATGACAAAGGTGGGGGGGGGGGGGGAGTACTGGCATCACATTTATTTTCCAAGATACAAGTCAGTCATCTTATTAATTTTCAGCTATAAAAAAGTAGTTTTATTGAGAAACAAAAAAAGAAGATTTTGTTTTTAAAACCAAGTGTGGTTTTTTGGAATTCTCACCTCCTTGAACTGAATCTCAGGTATATGAATTAGATTTAAAAATAGAAGTTTTCATATTACTGTATGATTGTCGAGTACAGATTGTGGCAACGAAGAATGAATTTCTTTGCCTGAAGAATGTATCCATTAGCCTACTTTTTTTTTATATGGAAAGTTTCTCACCTCCAGGATAGTCCTTTTCAATATCATTTTCACGAAGATCAAAATTAATATTAGAGGTGAGATATATTATGGGACATGTATATAATTTCAGACGTTCTATCAATATTAATTTCAGGCTTTCTACCAAAATTTTAAATTACCAGCATATTTATACTGTTAAATTTAATTGTTTGGGAATACATCGATATTATAAATACATGTTTTAAAAACAAACTTAAAAATTTTTAATTGAATGACTAAAATTTAATCAAGAGAGTTTAATTAAATTTTTATTCACTATGTTTCTAAGATGTTTAAATATTAAAAATTTATTTTATTGCAGCAATTATTATTATTTTTTATTATATCACCTACGTAAGTTAATGCTCACCTACGTGAACAAAGTTATTTTTGTCTTTTTATCAGTGAATAAAATAATTAGAATTCATTTAGGCCATTGATTATGGTTTCTTCTATTAGGTAACAGTTTCATGTAAAATTGAAAGAAAAGAAAGATTTAAAAAAAAAAGGTTTTTGATGCTGAAAAATATTTTTTCTCAAAAGTTACACACCCTGGAGAATAACCAAATTCTACAAATACGACTAGTATTACGCCCAAAATAAATTTCTGGATACCCCACTGTTAGTAATAATACTTTTCTATTGCATGGCTGTTATTGAAAAGTGAAATATTGTTTGTTATGAAATGAGCGGTATTCAATTTCAATGTAGTCTTCGTAAAATCTAGAGTCTAGATAATCTGTTTGATAAAAGCATTTTTTAACGATTAAAGCAATATTTAAGCGATAAAAGCAATTGTAGGCGAAAACTGAAGTGGCTTTGATGTTACAAAACAATAAAAATTAGTTTATTACACCGGTCAACAAATTTTTTTTTTTTTTTTCTGAGTTTCTGTTTTAATGCATGAATTCTGATAATAGGCATCGAAAAAGACTCAAATATCCATTCTTGGCTTTTAAAGTTTGCTTTTGACTGTTTCAGGTCACTTTGAAGGTTTTAATTGCTTAGCTAAAGAAAAAACGACTTTCATCGATTTTTTAAAATTTTGTTGGTAAAATTATCGTCTGCTGAGTTTTACATTTGCTATTTTTGAGTTTTTTTATCGTCTGCAATTTCTTCGAATTATTTAATTTATTTATCGTCTGCAAGATCTGTTGTTTTTTGTGATAACAACAGCAAAGAATAAGAGAACATTTGGAAAACAAGTATTCTTGTGTCTATTACTAAGTTTGAAAATGGCTTCAAAACAGTATAAACATGATGCTGATGAATCTTGTTTTGTTTGCGGTGAATTTATTAAATGCAGAAGCAAAAAATTCATGTTAGCATTTTTTTACCTGTGTCATTGAAAAAATCCTGTGTTTCTTTTAAAAATAAAAAAAAAACCCATAATTTCTACAAAAACAAACTTTGATCGAAAAAATTATTTT